>VYZT01046159.1:313006-328214 GCA_013400735.1 Pomatostomus ruficeps
GCTCCCGGGCTCCTCGGCCGCGGCGGGGGCCCGGCACGGCGGCGGCGAGAGCCTGGAGAAGATCGACATGTCCCTGGGTGAGGAGCGGGGCTGGGGCAGCCGCTCTGCGCGACAGGGCGGGGGGCTCGGGCTGAACCAAGTGCCGGGGCCGGGGAGGGGCGGAACGAACCAAGGGAGCTGTGCGGGGCACCGGCGCGGGCGGAACCAGCGAGGGCGGGGGCGTGGGGAGGGGAAAGGACGGGACCCTCCCACAGCGAGAGCGCAGCAGGGGCGAGGGTGGCGCCGAGGGCTGGGCCCGGGGGCGAGTCCCGGCCCTGTCACCGGGAGCAGCGGGGCCCGGGGGCACCAGCCTTGGCGGGGAAGAGCCGCGGCCCCGTTGTGCCGCTTGGTGGTCTGAGCAGGCCGCAGAGCGGGGCGCTGCGTGATTTTGGCCTCAGTACCCGGGCCTTTGACTGGGTGGCCCTCGGGTAGCGTGCCAGGGCCTCGCCTGGCGCTCGTAACTACAGGGATGGGTGAGATTTGGTGGTCTCTCAGCTGGCCTGGCCTTTTTATTCTTCTCAGGTTTGGAAGTCGGCAGTGGCAAGTCTCTCGTCTAACCCCTTTGCAGTATAAGACCAGTCACACCAAGCATGACGTCGCCTCTACCACGTAGTTTCCTGTGACAATCTACCCCGTTGTCCCCAGCCCTCCTGTCGCAGGGTGTGTGTGTCAGGAAGTTGCAGAGACTCATTACAAACCTGCAGAGCTGTGTCTCTCCAGCATGTCTGGAAAACTGACATCCACACTGTAGATACTTCAGTGAGGTATCTCAGAGAAGTTCTGTTCTGGTCCTGTGTACTGAGTCCCCTTAACAGTCAGGGACGATTTGGTGTGTTCATGGACTGCATCTTCCAGTTTACTTTTATTAGAAAAAAACCTAAAAATTGGTTTTGTACACTCCAGGGCTGCTCTGTGGTGCTACCAGAGGATGATAGGTTGCTGCTAATAGGAGATTTTCTTCAAAAAGCAGAATCACAGTGTGAACTGAAATTATTAATGGTGGACTTTGCCTTTGTGGGCCCCCATAAAATAAAAGGATTTGTACAATTTTTCCTTCTGTAAATAATTCAGTGGAGTTCTTTGTTTGGGCAGTGGAGATAAGTTGTGAAATGATGTTTAGAGTTTGAGTG
Organism: Pomatostomus ruficeps; assembly: GCA_013400735.1. Lineage (NCBI taxonomy): Eukaryota > Metazoa > Chordata > Aves > Passeriformes > Timaliidae > Pomatostomus > Pomatostomus ruficeps. The sequence continues at coordinate 314,176 of VYZT01046159.1, forward strand.
TAGAATAGTGCTACAGCATTCCCAGGAAACTATAAATCCATTTTTACTTTTAGCACACAGTATTTGTTTTCAGGGTTGCTAATTGAGTTATTGATCCTGGCTTGTTGTATTTTCACATATTCTCACGTTTTTTGGCCAAGTTAACCTTTCAGTCAGTCACTGCTACATGTCCTGGCCATTAACTAATAGCAGATTGCAAAGGACTGTTGTAGTGTCATGAGGATGTTTCTTTTAAGGTGGTGTTGTGAATTGGGCATGTCCCTCAGCTTCTTTGGGTGCCTGAGAACATTGTCACCCATGGCTGCTGTCCCCAAGTGAAAACTCTGTCTGGTACCAAAGAGAAGATGCAGTCCCACATCTAGTGTGATATCAAAGAAACTGACATGACCTTAATCTAGGAAATTTTAACATTGAGATGTTGAGTAAATTCTCATATAGTAATAAAGATTAAACATGCTTTAGTTGTGTTATGTGCAGCTCATCTGCCGCTGAGCTTCCAGTTTGATACTGTTCCCAGATAACTGCTGTGCTAGCTGTAATTGTGGTCTCTTACCTCAGGCAAGATAGGAGAATGCTTCAGTGTGGCTCCTCTAACAAATGCATGAAGTCTCAAATGCCCTTCGTTTACCCAAATAAGAGAATAGCTGACACTTAAGTCCTTTTGTTTAGAGTTGTAACCTTGTGTGCAGCAACTCGCAAAAATAGGATTTAAGATGAAGCAAGTGAAGTGTGAAGCATGAATCTGTGTTTGAAGTGGCTTTGGTTTCCTTTGAGTATAAAAGGAGAGTTTGGAATCCTTGCTCCAGGGACAACCCCTTTGGTAAAGAAGGTTATATAGATATCAAACCCTGAGTGCCCTGTGTCAGTATTCCTTGTCCTGGTAGATTTTATGTGAATATTCCATCATTTTTGCTGCAAAGTGAGCTAATCTTCTCTTAGCTTTTCTTTAACAGGATGCACACCATTGGACAACAGTGTTGTGGGTTTTGTTATTTATATTTTTAACAGTTTCTCTGTTCTTTGCCTTATGAGTCCATTTGAACTCAGCCAGAAACAGAGTAACCCCATTTCCATCTCTCCTTGACTGAAAAAGGCCTGTCCACATATTTGTGGAGGCTCCCTATTGAAACGTGACATTTTTTATCAGTTGTGCTCCCATGATAAAGATGCAGTAAACACAATTTGACAGTTTCCTTCAAGGTGTTCTTCTAAACAAGCTGACAATCAGATAAAATCTGCCACACCTCTTGCTTTACTGTTCTCTCCTGAGCTGGCTACCAGGTCAGTGGAGGAAATCAAACTGATGTAGCATGATTTGCACTGGACAGACCTGCTATTCACTTTTCATCAGCTTATTTCTTAGACATATTCTTGAACTGATTAATAACTTGTCTGAGATTGTTTCCCTGGACAATAGACGAGGTGATTGCTTTGTATTGTAGATCGCTGGGGAGAGATGCCTTGCTTGCTTTTTTCCCCATCATTTCAATCTTGGTGAACATCTGAAGATAACTGATGACCCGAGTTGTCTCTGTGTGATCTTTTTAAGTGGCTTAGGATGAAAGCACTAAGGCTGGAACTGATGTTTTATCTGGACTTTGAAAAGTCTGGGAATGAGACTGGATTTTCTTTAACAATAACATTTCAATAACAATAACAATAACATTTTCTTTAACAATATACAAAACCTAATTGAGTCCTTCAAATTAAAATTTAATGCTGGCCTGAATGCCATGATCTTGCAAGCCTTTTCCATTTTCTGGATGTATGCAACTGCTTCCTTTTTGCTGGGGCATTATAAGGTTCTGTAAGACTTAACAGGGACTGGATGTTTATAGTGCTAATGTTTCTGGAACCTGAACTTGTTTGTGCTGGCTTTGCAGGATTGACTGGTCTGTCTTCTGTGACTCCAGGCTGCTCGGGGTTTTTGTTCAGTATCTCAAATTTTATACAGTATGTCAATTTTTCGTTTTTCTTCTTGTAGATGATATAATCAAGCTGAACAAGAAAGAAGAGAGAAAGCAATATTCTCCCAAAATAAAAAGAGGGCTTCAGCAGAATCGAGCTCGACAGTTCAGTTCACAAGGCTCCAAGTGGGGAATCCAACAGCAGAAAGGTGTGTGTGCCAAACAAAACATGGATTCCACTTTGTCTTTTTTGAGCTGAAAGGTATAATAATGAAATGTGTGGATTGACATGGTCAGTTCACGTGACTTTCAAATAGTGTCATACAGACTTTTGATTATAATTCAGGGTTTTTAAAAATCTGTTTATACTTGGTTTTGTTTCTGATTCAGTGTGAGAAAGTGGTTGACGTGTTTGGCCACCAGGGAGATTAGGTACTTGAGGGACTGTCTTTGACTCAAGGAAGAATTGGCTTGCTTTCTGATTCTTCAAATTAATTTAAATTTTGGAATTTGTGGTGACACTTTGCCCCTTATAAGAGATGGACAGAACAAGTGCTTATGCCAAAGCTTGTGCACTGGGAGATGTGGAGGCCTTTCCAGAGCTCAGAGCTTTGTGCAAAAGAAAAGCATATTCACATTTGCTGGGTAGAATTCTCTTTGTAGGCCTCCCCAAAGTATCTGTTACTGCAGACTGTGGTGCTGACTCAGGAATATTTAAAGGGGCAGTGCACAGTGTGAGTTGGCTTTTCTTGGTAAGAGCTTGGGATGCAAAGGAAGTACTGTGTCAGCCTTCTTAAGCTGGTGTTTTCACAGTGGAATACAAAAAGGGGAAGCCAGTGTTTTAACAATGGGATACAAAAAAGGGAAAAAATCATATAGCAGGGAGTGGAGAGAGGAAGAGTGCACAGTAACAGCTGTGCTGTAGGGTTCCCCTGAGTAACTGATGGGTTTTTTGATAAACAGGGGATGTTTTTAAATGATTCCCAGGCTTTAATCCAGTACATGGATAGCTCCTGCTTGAAGTACAGACTGGCTTGCTTGCAATTAGTTTTGAAAAGTACCTACTTAGTACAGGATGATCAAAATATGGTAAAATACTGTCTCATAAGAAAGCTTGCCACCTCAGTGCGAGCTAATTAGGTGTTTTAATACATGCAATTTCTTGTTTAGTAGCATTCCTTTAAAACAAAGGCACATCTGTCTGGTGTACTCACAATGGTGCCGGTGTTATCTTTGTCTTGCTTAGTGTTTGTTGTAGCAGCAGCTCCTCCTTAGTGTCTTAGACACAAACGTCTTCAGGGATCAGTGGAATGTTGTGTTACTCAGGGCTCAGAGGAGTTTTGGTTTCTATGCAGCCCCACACGAATGTGTTACTTGTACATCTCTAATAAATCGGTGATGGGGCTGGAAAAAATACATGTCTCAGTCCATGCGTGAGGATATTTGTGTGTTAGAAGAGTAAGCGAATTTAAGTTGTAGATTATCAAATATGTAGGCTCTGTTTATAACTGCAGTTGTCAAGTGCAATTGTTTGTCATCAAAAGCGCACAAAAGAAACAAGTATTAGGATTTAGAATTTTAGGAGAAACTTGATCTATGAACATGAAACTCTAAATACTACTGTCTTGGGCAGTTACTTTTCTATGCTGGAACCTCCCAGCTTGCCTGCCTGTGTTCTAGAAAAAAGCAAACAATTTCTTTGCAAAATTGCCAGATTTGTGACATATTGAAACAATGTGAATAGTTTCAACTGCTGCCTCCTATACAGCTCCACACATTTTCTCTCATTGAAAACAAATCTCTTATATTGTTTTTAAGCAGAAGGTGTAATTAAATAGTTCTTGTGAGCATTCTAATTATTAGTAGCTTACCAGTAGATTTAGTGCTACTATTGTGCTGTTGAAGTTACTTTCATAAATAGCAAATCCTCTGTGGACAAATTCAGAAACCACAAATGATCAACAGTGTTCAATTCCTTGTGGTTTTAGAAGCGGCTGCCAAACTTTCTAGAAAGAAGTGAGGAACTTGAGCTGGGATTTTATTCAGCTTTTGGGGGTAAAAACAGAGAGAGGAGCATTGTTCCTTTAAATAAAAGTTGTCCTTGGTGATACACAGAATGCAGCTGCACAAAGCCCTGTGCAGCCTGAGCTAACTTGGATGTTTTCATTTATTTGAGCAGAGGTTGGTCTATAGAGCTTGTGAGATCCCTTTCAACCTAAGCAACCCTGTTTCTTAGCTTTTCTCTTGGAAAAGAGCATTTGCTAACCAGCCACAAAATATGTGTACACAGCAGTTCTCCATGGCAAATTGATCTAAGCTGGGTTCTCATCAGTAGCTTGCCTCTCATCGTGGCTTCTGTCTCATGAGGAAGCACAGATTTATTATCCATGCTGTTAGGTCAGATATGTTAGAACTAGATGTGTCTGTTGCTGGGGAGCTGACTCCTTAGTCTTAAATTTGTTTTGTAGTCTGAGATTCTAGAGGGGACAAAATTGAAGCATGATCTGTCTTCATATCATGAAGCTAAATTACTCCAGACAGGGTTAATCAAAACGTGGTAACTAGAGATACTACAGACCTCAGACTTACAAGCCTTTTATATTCAAAAGCTGCTTTCAATCCTCAGTTTGGCTGCACTGCCGTGCAGACTTCTAATTGAAAACACTTCAAATGTGATATAATTCATGTGCTGTTTAATGTGATTTTGTGGGCCAATTGCTGTGTTCTTTCCTCTTAAGTCATGTCTTGGGAACCATTGATTTCAATAATCTTTGAAGCTGTTTTGGTTTTTTTCCCCTTTAAATTAAACTGGTAGTTTAAAGTTTGCTGAATGGGTAGGAAGCTGAGGGATTTTTTGTTTGGTTTTATGTTATTCAGTACTTGATGAAGTCCCATTTCAGAGTATTTTGGTAGGTTTCTGTGCTAGAAGACTCTTTAAGTTCTCCCTGTAGACATGTCAAATAAGAAATTTTCAACAGAAGTTAATGCAATGAACTAGAGCAAAACTCTGCTCTGTATGAGAAGCTGATCATTGCTTTGCTGGGCCTTGGGCCAGCCCTGCTAAAACAACTGGGTGACCAAATTGCCTTCAAGTGTAGTGATGGCCTCTGCTCTAAGGCTTGAAATGTGCAGCCAAATAACTTGTGCTGCCTGCAAGGCATCTTAAAGGATTAATCTTTTTCTTTCAGGAAGAATTGTTGAACTTTCTGTGCTTGTTGCAGGTTATGGTAAGAATCGTTTGGGGCGCAGAAAGAAGATAGCAGGGAAGAAGCGTTCTTATGGAGTCATAACTGGCCTGGCAGCCAAGAAAGCGATGGGTTCACACAAAGGAATCAGTCCTCTGAACAGACAGCCACTGAGTGAGAAGGTAATTAATGCAACCCTGGTGATTCGTGTCAGAACAGGTTAAAGAAATGAAACAGGAGTGCTTCAGAACACTGCTACTAAAATATAAAATAGAGACATATGGTATAAGCTTTTATCAAACTGGGGATGTGTTAGCTGAGTTCTTGTTTGTTTTGAGTGGGTGGGATAATGACTGGGTGTGAAAGTAGTTTCTAATGCTTAATTGGGTTGCAAGTCATGAGAGTTGAAGTACAGAAGTATATTCTGTGCAAGTATGGAGGGAGTTACTGTATATTTACAAGAAAAATTGGTTTTCGTACAGACCAGTGATTCAGCCATCCTGCAGGTGCTAAGCGTGTGCTGTTACGAAAATGAAAGTTTTTGCAGAATACTAAACTCCATCAGTAGGCTCCCTTCTCCGCACTGCTCCGGTGCATTGTTGCCTGCTTCATCTCATACAGTATTGTGGAATGGGGATTGCCTTTGAATTTATGAAGTCTAATTTTAAGGTATGTGGAGCATGGATTTTTGTCAGTTTAGGGAGATATGGTAAGGAAAAAATAACCGCTGAGGTCTGCTGCTCTTTGTTTTCTCCTGAGGATCTGGAGAATATAGAGTTCATGAAATTGTAGAAGGTATTTTCAAATTACACTAGACTGTGAAAGATAGGCAAAGCCGAGTGTATTCTAATCACAATTTGTAAATGGAAAGTGAAAGAAAAATGTTTGTGTGTATACAGTATACGTTATGCTGTATATGTTTGTTTTTTTGAAGAATGCACAGCGGAATTACCCAGTCTTGAAAAGGAAAACAAACCTGCAGAGACAATCTGAAATGCAGAGAAAACAAGCTCCTGCCCTCAGGAGGCCTGCCTTGCTAAACAGGAGGTAAAATACCAAGCCTGCTTTCTGAACTCTCCCTGGCAACTTTCCATAGTGAATCTTGTTTGACAGGACCGAGTCTAAGAAAAGACAGTAGGTACTGGCAGTAGCAATATGGCCAAGACCACCTTGTGTGTGAAGTTCTGCAAATCTGGAAGCCAAGAATGGGACAAACATGGTCTCGATACAAAGCCAGATGTTTGTTACGATGTAGAGCACTCAGGAAGTACCTCTGTTTGTGAGCACCTGGTGTTCTGCTTTCAGTTAAATCACAGGCAGCCTCTATTTGAGAAACCTGATCTCGTGGAAGGTGTCCCTGCCCATGGCAGGGGGGTTGAATCTCGGGGATCTTTAAGGTTCCTTCCAACCCAAACCATTCTGTGTTTTATGATTCTATGTAGAAATGGCCGTTCTGGATTTTGATAGCTCAGAAGTGTCAGCCATGGTTTAGTGAACTTTCGAAATGCTTTTGTGGAAGCTGGTGCCATCTGCAGCTTCAAGGAAGCCATTGCATGTTTTGTTTGTGCTGGAATTAACACGTTATAAACTGCAACCAAAGTGGTCGCCATGATGAAAGGTTTCACTAGACCATATCATGAAAACTGTAAACAAACTTCCATTATACATATCAGTTTCTATTTTTTTTAATCTTTAACAACTAACTAAGTCTCAACTTGAAACATTGTTGAATCTTTTTAATTCAACAACGTTTAAAGTGCTGGAGGATACTGAACTAAGTGAAAAGCAGAATTAATGACCGTATTGTCCTGTGATGTAGGAACATTAGGCTTCTGTGTACCAACAGTGATTTCTCCATTTATGAGTAATGTGCTTCATTTCTAGTGGATGAGGAGCTTATGCCAACTGAAGCGTTCAGCCTCAAAGAGGCAGCACTACAGGTGTCCTTATGGACGTTTTGGGTGCTTTTTGGATTTCCAAAGCAGTCTCTCTAAGGTGTTCCCTGCCAAGCCTTTTCTAACTATATTTTTAATAACTATTACAGGAATAACGTTCCATCCACTTTTGTCAGAATTGGAAACAAACTAAATCAGCAGAAAGATACTCGTCAAGCAACGTTCTTGTTTAGAAGGGGCCTGAAGGTAATACAGATTTTGAAAGGACAAGACAATTGTGCCATGGGTCTAAGCTAACCTTGAACAATGATATAAATGAATCAACTTCAAATATCAGATCTGAGTAGAAACTTCAGGTGGACTGGGAAGTAGCCAAAGGTTCCTCTTGGGAACTAGAAGGGAAGTCCACGTGTTCTCTTTAGTTACTGTAATCCACTGAGTCTTGCTTCACATTCCAGTGCAGTTGAGCTATTCTGAGAGGCATGGAACTTGTCAGTGTTTGAAGGTAGTTGCAAGGTGTTAATTTTTCCTTGTAAAAGTTAATGTTAGGAAGCACTGTTCGGCTTTTAGAAGTTGCCTTCAGATGAAGAATAGAGCAGAAATACATTTTAGAATCTGATTATGGTTTGGTTTGCTTTTTTATTTACTTTGGGGTCATTTATTTCAGGTATTTTAGTTACTTAAGGATTTTTTAGTTATTTTTAGTAGGATCGAGAGATTAGAGAGTGCACAGTGAATGAAAAGTGGTGGGTTTGGTTTTTATTTGTGCCCTCATTCTAGATCTGCCATTGCTGTGACTGTGAGTAGCTGCTGTCTTCCTTCCAGATGGATTGCAAAATTACAGACAGGATCAGGAACTAGACAGACTTTTCTTGCTAGTGTAGTACCATTTTGATGTATCTTAGGGTGACATAGTCCTCCAAAATATTGCCATTGCTCTGTTGGCAGTTTTGTTTAAATCGTTTTGTGTTCTTAAAGTAATTTATTTTCAATGTCTTACGAAGGTAATAGGACTCTTATCTTTGAAGTCTTTCTGAGAGTACAACCCTGTTTGTGCAAAGTGTACAAACAGCTTTAAACTTCTATTTTTGAACTTCCGTATTTCCAACTGCTACAATAGGAATTGAAACAGTATTCAAATCTGGTGTCTGTATTGATGTGTTTTCAGGTGCAGGCCCAAGTGCAGTCAACAGATGATCTTGATAATCAGACAGTAAAGAGAACTCGTCAGTAAGTATCTAATTTGGAAAACTACAGTTTTTTAATACATAAGATTCTCATTTTAGCTCAGACTTCCTGATTATGATAATAGAAGGGGGGGTGGATTTTTCCCCTCTAGGCACATCAGCTAGAGTGACAGTGATCCTCCCCCTATTCTCAGTTATTTTCTAAATTATCTTCTAATTTAACCAGGCGGAGTTGGTTTGCATAAGACATTTGCAGGAATGAGGGGGAAGGTGGTAAGAGGATCAGACTAATCTCTAGCACTCATGAATACTGCATAAGCTGGAAGAAAAATTCAAATGTCAGTGTTCTTCTGAGCTCTTGTTGTAATTTTCCTTTTATTTAATATGTATATAAGTCTGTGAAGCAGTTTAGAAATGAGAAAGGCAGAGCACAATGTGGCCACTTGGCTCTTCCCCCACATACTCCTCCCATATCATTTTGTGTCTGCCAGGCTCTTTGCAGGGTGTTTCTTGAGAACACAGCAGGCTGAGAAAGCAGCAGGTGCCACAGAGTGCAGTCTGTCCCCTCTTGGATTTACTGCAAGGGCCATTTTGGCTCCATCTGTGGTGAGGAAACAGAAGGTTTTAAATAAGTGAACTCTTGGGCCAGTGCTGTAGTTCTGGTGCACCTGAACAGCGTGTGATGTAGTGCTCTCCTGAATAGGCGTAGGTAATGCAAAAGGTACAAGAATCAGTAGCTGAGTGTCTTGTAGCTGCATGTGGTCTTTGAACTGGACAACATTCTGAAAACTTGCACATTCTTTGCTGGCCAATATTTTGGACATACCTTCAAAGATACCCTGACTGAAATCCTTGCATAATTTTTGTAAGTGATCTTTGTGCTTTCAAACTAGATGGCGAACTTCTACCACAAGCGGAGGGATCTTGACTGTGTCTATTGACAACCCAGGAGCAATCATAAGCCCAATGTGAGTTTTCATACAAGTTCTGAAATGTTCTGAACATAAATCAAATTGCTGCTTTGAATCATTTAGCAAGTTCCTTGCAGGTAGTGTTTCAGGTGACCTCAAAGTCACAGCTTCTTGTGAAGGCTTTTAAGTCTGACCCCTTTCTGAGTGTTTCTGAGCTGTGTTTGAGTAACATCACAGCTGGATCTCACACATCATCTCCCAGTTAGGAGCTTGACGTGGTAAATAGAGTGAAAGAGTGGTGGGCTGGTAGATTTTCACCTTGTCTACTCCTTCCAAATCAGGCTGGGTCACAGCTGTTTTCCGCCTCTATCTGAGTGGAAATGAATGAGCACCTATTTGATGAGTGATGGTAACAGTTCCTCCCTGATGCATAAAAATACTGCTGGACTTATGCTGAAAGGGAACTTTGCTGTATTTGTCTTCAGGAAGTTGATGGAAGTTGATGTTTATAGGTGGTGTATTTTAAAAATGTCTTGAGTAGCATTTCCTTGGTAGTATTTTATCAGTAAGGAAGACTGTACCAAATTTTAATTTTTGTATTTATCGGCTTAATTAACCACAAATTGTATGTTAGGCAGCAGAATTGCAGACAAAAACGAGACTGTTTTCTGCTGGGACTCTTCCTGTCTGATAACAATAACAAATAGTCCCTTTTTTAGTGCTGCCTGACTTACCTTCTTGAATTTGTGCCCTCCAGCTCTTCAACCAGCATGGTCAAATAGTTTGATGAAAAATTCATACCTCTATCAAAACTAAGGCTTTCTTGCATAAAACACATGTTCATCATCTCGTTTGTAACATTCTTCTTTCACAGTTCCCAGAAATTACGATTAACTCGTAGTCCTGTGCCACCGTTTCTGATGAAGAGGGAACAATCTGAAGAGAAGAAGATTCCAAAAGGGGTTCCATTGCAGTTTGATATAAATAGTGTTGGAAAACAGGTAAATGCAGTTTTCTTTTCATAAGTATGGAAGTAGTTTCAAGACCAGTAAAAGCCAGTGAGGCACTTTCCTCCTAGACTCGCTGGTGACAGAAAGAGGGAACTAGTGACTACTTCTTGTTTCCACTTCCAGTCCTTCCGCTAACTCGCTGTGTAACTTCAAGCAAGTAGCTAAACTCACTGTTCCTGTTCTTCTAGTTCATGGCTTGCATGCCCACGTGATTTAAATTGGATTTAAAATGTTGAATATTTCTAAAAGGCTTCTGGTGTTCCTGCTGTGCTTGCATCAGCAGCTGTGAATAATTCAGGGATGAGCTGCTTTCAGCTGCGTGACCTGCATGGAGCCCTGGCAGCGAAATTTATAAGGCAACTTTTGCTGTCCATCTAGGAAAATAAAATTAAATATGATGATGCAAAGGCATGAAAGATGAGCAATTTTTCACAAGGTTCATGAAGACAGGCGATTTGATGCAGCAATCCTAATGCTGTCATTGAAGGAATTCTTACAGGGTGGTAGAGTTAGATGCTGTTCTTGTAATCAGCTCTTAGTGCCAGCTGTAGAAAACTGCATGGAGTCAAGGCATTGATCTGCAATTGTTCCATCCAGGAAAAAGAAGTATGTCAAAAATAGTCTACTACTATACTGTAAAATTAATTGAACTTTTAGATTAGACTCCAGCTTGCTGCTTCAGCTGAGTGAACTGGAAAGCAACCTGCATTAAAACCATGAAAATGTTACATTTGTTGAAGTTGCAAAGAATCTGTGTGAGGAAATACGTACTGAAAGTTCTGTTTTTCAGTCTGTCTGTCCTCAGTTTAACTTACAATATTTTGAGTAGGCTTTGAGTATTGACATTATATACCATGTGTTCTTAATTAATTCTGAGAGTGCAAGCTCTTGATGTGTAGTCCAAACTGATTTTTAAATGGTGTGGGAAGTGACAATGCAAGTGAGGCAACTGAGGACTTAAGTGATGATACAGACTGAAGAAAAATGTATTCTTGTCTCCATTACTTTGATTAAGTTAACCCAACACCTTTAAAGGTTTTTGTTAAATGACTTTGTTTTTCAGACAGGGATGACGTTGAACGAACGATTTGGGATCCTGAAGGAGCAGAGGACAGCACTGTCTCAGAACAAAGGAAGCCGTTTTGTAACAGTGGGCTAACCTGGCAGATGGACTTGGGCACTGAGCCCACCTACCTAAGACCCTGAGATCAAAGTGGGCAGAAGAATACAGCATATGTCACTAGAATTCTCCAGACATCCTGCTAAGATGGTGGCAGAGCTATCTCTCTTTATTACTTTTACTTGGAATGGTAAAAGACTTGATGCCCTGAGGGAGAAACAGTGGAGAGAGACTGATCCGCCATAGTGGCACCATCACCTGGTTGGAAAAGATTCTATTGCCCAGCTGAGTTCTTTGACCCCTCTGTTATGGTAAAGATTGTTTAAGTGTTTAACTACAAACCCCATTTTAGGGTTTTTTAGGGACTGCCTTTCAGACTCCAGTTTAGCACAGAGCCTCAGTCCATGGATACTTTGGTAGCGATGTAGCGGCATTTTTCATGGGAGCATTGGTTCTGTACTTCTTTGTGCTTTTAAAGTTCCATTCTTTTTCTTTCTTGAAAACTTAAGTGTTTTGCGTCCTCACTTTCGCAAATAAAGCTGTTAGCTGAGACCTAAAATTTGTAACTGGGATGGAGACTATTCTACTCTTATCCTTACAAGTGGTCCAGATCCTATACCATATTGGAGCAATACTGCAGAGGCAATGTGAGAGTCCTTTGTATTCCAAATAGCTCAAGTTCATCATCCTCCTCTCTAAATGGAGTTTATCTGTCTCCTTCTAAACTTTTGGTTTCTATTTCTTTTTGAAAGGTTTTTCAAAGATTTAATGCATTAACTTCATGTTTTTTAATAATTTGATAGGAAAAAATACAGCAGTTCACAAGGAAGTCAGCAGTATGGTAGAGTTTCTTACCCTCCCAGATACTGGATTCTCATCCTGCATACCTTGCCCCAGAGGGTTTTCTCTGACTCTTACAAACAGCTAGAGGCAAGCAATCTCATGGCACTTGTTTCTTTATACCAAAGAGAGGTAAGAGGCGAAGCTGATCCGAAGTGGTCAGACATCTGGAAATTGTCTGAAACTGAGGAACAGGAGGAAAGCCCTCAGTTTGCCTGCATGTGTAAGGCACTAGGCAGGAACATGTAGCCACCTGCTTTAAGCGTAGCTCTGCGCATCAGAATCTGCAGGGCAGTAGCAATTGGGGCATCCTCAATCTGAATTTATGTAATCCCTAAAACTGAGGCACCTCTTCAGAATTGCTTCCAGACCAGGAACTGATGTCTTGGCACTGCTCTTTGGCAGGGAGGGTTAGGTACAGTCAGGTAGAAGAATGACTGGCTTGCTGCGCACAGGAATGTTTATGGTGTTTGAAGCAGGTTTAACTCCTTTTCGCATTCTTGAAGAATTTACATTTGACGGAGTTTGTTTCCTTGCAGTTTTTATCTCAGATTCGAAGTTAACTAGGATATACTGGCAACTTCAACCTTGAAGAGCATTTGACTGCAGAAGGGCTTTTTTTTTTTATAGTTTTGAAGTCAGAGTGCACTCTGATGCTAAATAAGACTTAAACCCTTATTTTTAATGTTGAAAAATATACCTTAGTAGAAGCAAACTAAATGTAATGGTGTTAAGGTTTCTTTCTCAATTACTAGTAGGAATTTTTTTAAAATAAATGTCCCACTGTTAGAATTTCAGTAGATAAGGTGTAGTCAGTCATCCTGTTCCAGTGTATATGTTTTCCATGTGCCAGGATGCAACAAAAAAAATTCTTTTGCATCAACCTAGATGCAAAACATTGATGCAGTGCATCAAAAAATGCTAGTTTGTATTTAATGAGAAGATGCTTTACACTGTACCTTTTGGTATTTTTTGGAGAAGTTATTACATTTGATCTATTCTGAAGCTGTTAATTTTTTTTTTAAATAAAAAGTTACAGGTTTCATATTGTCGTGTTCCTGTTATAACCATGTGGGCAATATACTGGTTATGTGAATTTTCTGGTAGCCTGCAAGGGGTTCTTATTGATTAAATTCTTATTAAATGTTTTGAAGAACTCAGCAGAAAGCAACCTAACTTTTAAAAGAGGGCTCACTCCCTGCCCAGCTTAATACCCTGACGATGGAGCGCTTCTTGGAGTGACACTGTAGAGGCTCACTTGCGTTTAAATGCCAGCTACTAATTAATGTTTCAGTAGCACTGCCTAATTTAGTGGTTTGGTGTGACGAGTGTACCAGATGTGTCAGTCCAAGCACTGGTTGTTGCTGTGACATGTCGTGATAGCGAGAATGGCTGTCACCAACACCTTGTGCTGCAGGAACAGCCCGGGGAGTGCTGTGCCAGCAGGAGGCACAAGCAGTGGAAATGCTGCTATTAATTGTCAATGCAGGGCGAAATACTGCCTGTAAATACATTTGATTAGGTGTTAAATATTGTGAGTGCCTTGCCCCTCGCGTATTGACAGTCTTTGTTATTCATTACCAGCTCAGGTGTGTTGGCTGCAGCATCAGGTGGGGTCCGTGGAAGCAGCAGGGCAAGAGGGCATTTATTAAAATGTTGCAAAGGGTGTGACCTTTTAATGTCATCAATCCTTAGGTTAAGAAACGTGAAGCAGTTGTTATATTTCCCACTTAGCTGAGATCTGTGCGCTCTACCCTTCGTTTGCAGCTGGAACGGGCCCGACACGCAGCAGCTGTGAGCGATGCTCACCCAAAAACCAACCTGTGACATCCCACCTTGGCGGGTGAACTACAGTTTTTAAGTCTCAGCAGGTGTCCAGGCGTGTCAAGGGGCGGTGGCCCCCTCGGCAGGCGGATGGCCCGCGGCGGGGGAGGGCTCGGCTCGGCTGGGCTCGGCGGGTCCCGGTGCCGCCGGGCGGCGGCCG
>VYZT01046159.1:328253-345395 GCA_013400735.1 Pomatostomus ruficeps
TCGGCTCCCGGCTCCTGGAGCCGCTCCTTGGACCGAGCCCTAGAAGAAGCGGCGGTCAGCGGGACCCTCAGTTTGAGCGGCAGGAAGCTCCGGGACTATCCGCGGGCCAGCGCCGCCAACCACGATCTCAGCGACACCACCCAGGCTGGTGAGGGACGGGGCGTGTGGGGGGCGAGGCAGCGGGAACGGGAGCGGGGCTCTCGGAGAGGGTCTGCGGGTCCCGGCTGCCCTGCTGCCGCTGGTCCTGGCTCCGCGCTCAGCGCTGAGTCTGAGCTGACCATTTCGCCGTCTCTTCGTTAAACTGAAGCTGGTTTCGCCTCCTTCCTTCGCTCTCCGCCCTTCCTCTCCTCGGCTGAGGCAGGATGGAGGACCGGTGGCAGGGTTCTTCCTCTGCCCGTCTGATGAGATCTCTCCCATTTGTAGGGGTTTTTTTTCTTTGTCATCTCTGCTCTAAAATGTTTCCCTTATGGGGAGCTGTTTTAAATAGTGTTGTGAGGTTTTTCTCAGTATTGCTGCTCGCTGCTGTGGTTTTAGCCAGTCTTGTTCTTGCTCTGATACTTGCTCTGATATGTGAATGTGTGTATATACACATACGTGTGCACCCTCACAATCTCTCATCTTGTCCTGCTGACAGGGGAAACCAACTTTCCAAGAAGGGTTGTCAGGTGTGTGTATGCTAAAGAAACTGTTTCTTATAAGCCCTATAAGCTCTTATTCTTCTATTATTGTAATTTTGAACAGCCATAAGCAAGATATGAAAGATACTGTGAATAAAATCACAGCCCTTTTTTTCTCCTGTGTAACATGGATTTAAGGATATTAACGATTGTTAAATACTCTACAAGGTACAGTAAGCAGTAGGGCTTTTGTCCTTTCTGTTCCTTAAATGTATTCATAAGAAGAGACTAAAAAACATTTACTTTGCCTGTAAGTACCTTGATCAGAAGTGAAAACACATTTGTGTTTGCATATTACTGTACGAGAGAGATGAGACTTGGAAAATGAGTTTGTGCAGGATATAGAAATCTTAATGCGTGATATAGAGCAGATTTAGCTTATTTTGATTGTATAAGTGAAGTAAAAGTAACTTTGAAATATGTCAGCATGCTGTTTGTTTGTAGCTTTGAAATCTAGTCATTTAGACTATTAAGTATTGAATTGTAGCTTGAAAGTTTAGAAATAAGCTTCCAACATCACTTTTTTTTCAAGTTACTCTGTTTGTTAGTAAGCATGTTGGTTACACTGTCAGTTAAGTAATTCAAAATGGAAGCTTCTTTAAAATTGACTTGACTTCATACTCTGTCCTGTAACATCCCACGTACGCAAAAATGTGTCACTAACAAAAACACTCAGAAACTCAAGCCAGCCTTGAGACAACAGTGGTTTGCTTGTCTTGAACACATGTATACATAGAAAACGCTTCTTGTTGGGGTATAAATTTTGGGGTATTTTTTGTTTCATTTGTACAAGTGCAGTTGCACAATGAATGTGCAGTGGGCTAATCTGTAAGCAAATGCAGCATACACATTTGTGTGGGGTTTGGGCTTTTTGTTTATAACACTGTTCATCTACTGTACTCTTAAACAATTTGTGGGAATTCTTGTTCCCACCAAGGTTCCCATCTATTGTGATGAATATTTGCATTGTAGTTGTTCAAGAAGCATTAAATGCTAATAAGCAGCAGTGCATGCCATACACTTTTGTGCATTTATCATCACAATGAACCTTGGAAAAAAGCTAGAACTGTTCTTAAGTTGTAAGAACCAAAGCTTATTGAGTGAGTGTGGGGACACACATGTTTAAATTCTCTGTTTTGAAGGCTGCTGTGAATAACTTCATCTTGTGCTTTTTTTTTTTTTTTAGCGTGGTCTGTTCTATGACTTTTTTGTTTTGTGTAGTGCTGAGCAATGGAAAAAAAGCCATACAAGTGTTTCTGACCACCAGTTTTCAGTTGAGTGCTCAGCTACAAATATGATATGCTTCTTTCCCCATGTCAGTGTCATTCATGGGAAACTTGCAATTCTGTTGTATGGGACTGGCCACAAATAATATAATACAATGTATATGTGTGTTAGGTGTTCTAAACACATAAAGTAAACACTTCAAATAGCACCCCAGACTGTAGCCTCCTGAATGCCTTCCTACATGCTGTGCCACAGACTCCACGCACATGAGGCGGGGCACGTCTGTGTTTCATAAAAATCACTGGAATTGCTCCCAAATTACAAATTCAGTTACAAAACTGAATATGCAACAGTGATGTGCAAACCTTCCTCCTCATATGCCTGGATAGACACATCTCTAGTGTGAATCATACACTGATACAGCTCATTCCCATTCTTACAGCAATAAAAGTAACTGCATGTCAGTGTAACCACATTGATGCTTGCGAGGTGGGAATGAATCACATCCCTCATTAAAGTAACTACTCTGCCGGAAAACCAGGATCTCACACTGCCTCAAGCCCTAACAGATCCGCTGGCCTGGCCTGGAAGCTGCTCTCAACGCAGGTGAACCAGCAGAGCGGGTCAGTAGGAACAGGCTGTTGGAGATTAGAGGCTTGATCAAGTTTAGTTGGGTGCTCTGTGCGGATTTTGAGGTTGACGGTGGGTGATGTCAGCCATAAGGTACATTTTCAGATGTTAAATCAATGGGAAGATCACATTTTTTGGGACCTTCTATGGGTTCAGATCTGACTAATACTCTCCCTGGTGCTCAAGGTGTCATAGCTTCTAGGTACCATTCTTAACCACTCGCTAAACAGTCACCAGAGCAGCAAAACCAGGTCAGGTTTGCTGCACTTTAGTTTTGAACTTAATACAGTATTTCTTTTAGGTATCAGCGGAAAAATTAAGTTCCTCATTAACCATTTTCCTTAGTCACTAAACTTTCACTGGAAAGTGGATTGTCTAGTCACGTCAGAGCTTTGGCTGCTGCTGGGCACTGCTGTCTTCCAGGTGACAAAGACCCACGTGTGACTTTTTAAACAAAGATCAGTGTTCAAGGTTATTCTCAGAACTGAGCAGATAACTTCAGCAGGAAGTAAAGCAATAGTGAGTTTCTAGTTGGTTTGTACTTTGATTGGAATTAAGATCGCATATAAAATCAAATTGAAGATGAGATAGTCTGTGCTGGAAAGCTTTGGCATGGACTAGCAGGAAGGTAGCTCGCCACAGTGTGTGATGCAGTTGTCCATCTCATGTTCTCGTATGTGAGGGATGGCTCATGTGCAAGAAATGCAGTGTAGTAATAACTCATGACTTAGATACTGAAAGAGTATCTCATTCCTTTATATTCCTTCCTTACAGCTTAATTGGAATTTTAGGAAGTGACTCAGGTTTACAAAACTCATTGATGGTGAAGAATGAGCAAGCTTCTTCATTATCAAATGAAGGATGTACTTTCTTACTTTTCTTTTTCTTTCGTACTTTCATTTAACATTCATTATCTCTCCCCGTTTTATCTGAGTTACAACCCATTTGTTCATTCCACTCATGTTCTTGACCAGGGAATAGGAAAAGGAAGGGCTATAAACCACCTGAGTTAAATATGACAGGAAGCACAGTTGCATTTTGCCAGCATTAATGTAGACTCTGATGTCATTATTTGACAGCTTTCCCAGTGGCCTAAAGCATACATTGAGCAGAAAAGTTATTTGTCAAACCCTCCATGACAGCTGTAATTACCTAAACCACTCACTGTGTGTATTTTTAAAGGAGAAGATGGGAATATGTGAGCTTATGCGATAAAAGAAATGTCCGTTGTATGGAAATCAAGTAAGATAATTACATGCAGCTCACTATGTCTTGTTTCTGGAATATATTAGTAGTAAAAAAGGATAGAAGGACTCTGAACAGGAAGAATAAAATGGTCTGCTGTGCTTTTTCAATGGCTTTGCCAATAAGGCATCTCTGTAGTTTTGTTCTTACTAGCTCTTCATAGAAATGGTAAAATCTGACTATAGTGTCAATAAAATTTCTATATGCCAAATGCTTGCATGTTTCTGGAAGGATTGCAGTGAGTATGTGAATGTTCTGCAGTAAAGGGTCCCACTGGTGTTTTTCATTCCTGCTGTAAATTCAGTCGATACTGCCTAATGAAACATAAAATGGCTTGAGAAGCACAGTATGGCTCAGATGGCCGTGGCCCTGTTGGCCAAACGTGTTCTTAAAGCCACAAAAGCACAGTCAAAACCAGCCTAAAAGTAATTTCTTTTTTTAAATCTCTTTGGGTTACTGTATTTTGAATGTAAATTTACTGTGATCTCTAAGGTAATTTGGAAGGAATTGGGATTATTGTTTGTTCAAATCTCAGACTGTTTGTCAGTGGAATTGACAGTACTGGTACTTGGATTATCTAAAGTTTCAATATTAAAACCCAAAACCTAATATGTCAGTAGGGTCGTTCAGAGTCTTGTGATTGCATTTGTGTCCTTGTCTCTACCCTTGCCAAAACCCAAACAGAAATGCCCTGTCCAGAGGTTCTAGTAGCTGTAGGAGCGAGGAGAGGATCACAACCCTTCCCCAGATCTTGGGCAGCAATCCAGCTTGTTCCATTCAACTGCATTTTTTGGTCTTAGCTCCTACTTGTGTCAGTCCTTGTTTAATTTGATTATTGCTCCCTTTTGTTTTTGTTCTTGTTGTGTTTCTGTTATTGGGAAGTCTTGATCTCGTGTGGTCTGTGCATAAAGACTGGCAATTCTTGGTCTAATGGAATTGTCTGAGAGTGGTGCTTTTGGTAAATTGCTAAATTGAGGTCAGTTCTCTGGCTTTTTTTTTTGTTACCCTGAAAACATGGTGAGCAGTAGACTGTGGTAATTGATGGTTCATTTTTGTTGGATGTGTTGGATTTGGATGGAGACCTGAGGCCTGCAGTAATGCTCAAGTGTTCTTGGCACACAGGCAGTCTTTTTGCCTAACTTTTATGGCAACTGGGAAAATGCAATCAGAGCTTGTCGTTTCTAATCCTTGTGGCAATAAAAGCAATACGTGACATTCAGAATGCCTTTGTTTAGTGAGTTTATCTTTTAAAACAAACAATAAAATCCTACCATCAAATTTTACTACCGGTGTGCTCTTGTAAGTGGTGTTCAATGGTGTTGCATGTGTTTCCAGTTACTTCCCTGTTTTCCCCTTCCTTGAGTCCATCATGATCAGATTTAATTTTTTTTTTAGTACTGTCCTGTCTGCATATGCCCTTGTAGTTATATTTTTGGAGATAATTTAAACTACATAAAATGTAAAGAGGGTAGGGACTCAAAGTTGAATATATTGAGCTCTGCATTCACATGAAGGACAAATTAGAATTTAGGGAAAAAAGGAAACGTCTGTGTTTCTTTCCTGGTGTTTCCAGCCCTGTTCTCCTGTGGTTGTACCTGTGCTTGGAGATAGCAAATTTATCTGGTTAAGTACTCCCAGAAGTCTGTCATAAATACACAGCCTAATGCAATCCAAGTTCTATGCTGATGCCAAAAGGGGAAGTTCTGTCTTCATCTCCTGCTACACAGTCAACACCAGCAATCCTAGTGTCTTCCAGCAAGCTGTTTCATACTTATCTGCCTGAAATTCAGCCAGTAACTACTTGTATCAAACCCTGGGACAGCTGGCTAGGTTTTCACCCGCGTGTGAGTACCAGCAAATGGAAAGGATGGAAGGACTGCATGGATGATGAGAATGAGAGGGTCTGTTTTGGCAGTTGTATAAGCTTAGATTGACTCGTTCCAATTGTGAAATCACACCTTAACTCTGTTTTACCGCTGACCTGCAGTAAATTTGGTAATTGTTTTCTGTCAAACAACATGCTGGCCTTTGACTCAGTGAAAGAATTTTTTATTCTACCATATGGCTCATAGAGTTGAATTTCATTCAGTGGGACTTTACTACTGATAGGTTTGGCTCTCGTGCATTTATTTGGCAAAATACATTGTTTTATGTAAGTAATTTTAAACTGATGGTTCATGTTTAGAATGCAGTAGATATAATTAGTTTATTCAGTAGAAGAACCAGCAGTAAAGAATTACTTACAACAAACACTGCAAATTATGTAGCATGTGTTAAAAATAAAATTACATGGTAGCTAACAAAAAGGCTATAACTCAATTCAAGAGTTCTTCTCTCTAATAACTAATCAGGCTTGGATCTCATGGTTTCTGATGTTGGCCAAACAGCTTGAATGAATTGCAGTTGTGTATTCAGCTGAAGCCATGGGCTGTGCAGGGT
Source organism: Pomatostomus ruficeps (assembly GCA_013400735.1). Classification (NCBI taxonomy): domain Eukaryota; kingdom Metazoa; phylum Chordata; class Aves; order Passeriformes; family Timaliidae; genus Pomatostomus; species Pomatostomus ruficeps. The sequence goes on from VYZT01046159.1 coordinate 334,472, forward strand.
GCTTTCTTCTTCATCTGCTGTGTCTCCTGCTCCAAGTGGAGGGATGGAAATCCATTCATGTTAGAAATGTGTTGTGGTTAGATTTATCAGTGCATCAGAGTTAAAAGTATTGCTTTAATTCTCTGAATTACAGATACTTGGAGAAGATGCAGAGGGTACAACATTGTGGTCTTTTCTTTATAGGACAGTTGTGCCTAAGTTAGTACTTCTGTATGTGTGCAGGAAGAGGGTTTAATGTTTCGTCTTGAAGTCCCAAAAATTGTCCCAATAGTCATTTACTTCACCCTCACTTACAATTCTACACTACAAACTGCTGCTTCTGCTGGCAGCCCATGTGTCTGTCTGGAGTGAGGAGTCTTTGTTCTCTTCTAGCTGACAATGTTACTGATTTGAAAGTTAAAGTATTCACAGTCATAGCCTCCTCCCAATGAGCTTCAGGCACTCCAAAATGAGAATATGCCAAAAAACCCCAATTTGCTATGCAGCCCAGGTGTTGGCTGCTGGAACATAGGGTTTGTAACCGTAGTGTGCTCTGTGCAGAGGGCAGGAGGATTAGGGAGCATCTATTCAGTTCCACCCACCACCCCCACATTGTTCAGTGACCCATGTGAATTTTAGTCTCTTTATTCAGCTTATTGTTGCAACTTAGCTTTGAATACAGAAACATGTTATTGTTGCCTTGAGCTTTTGGGTAGTGCTCCAGACCATTGAAAAGTTTTCAAACACTATTTTTCATGTAATCTCTGTGCAGTGAAGCATGGTAATGTTACTGTATTTTATATGTATGAAGCTTGGAATGGTACAAAGTTTGAAAGCATCTGCTGATTTGGGGTACCAAAATTTAAAATACTTAGTGCCCAAACTTACAGGCATTTTTTTCAAATGTAGCTTTTAATAACTTCAGGTGCCTTGGTGACTCCTCGGGAATACTGGGAATCAAGCCCAACATCTAGAAAACTGTGATTAATTACACTTTTTTCAAAGATTAGTTTAGAACATTTGCTTAGTATTATGAAGGAAATATATGGCACTGACAGTATGCAATCTCTTTTTCCAAAGCAAGTTCACTACTTTTCAGGTTAATCATCCCTTTTTCTTTGTGTAATTCCCTGGGTTTTTTCCCTAATGTTTTTTCAACAACACTCTCTTTTATAAGACTTTTACTGTAATCAGTCCTGATTCTTACAGTGATTTCATGTTGTCTGAAAAAATCTATTTGAACAGAAAAATTTTGAAGAAGAATGAAAAGTGGTATGTGGTTTTTAATTAAAGACATGTGGCCAGCAGATATGCACAGGAAATGAGCAATTAAAGTTCTGTGGGCATCTCTGATGATAGACTATATCGTCCTTGTGCTTGATTTAGCAGCATTACATAAGTTTTTTACTGACTTTTCTCTGTACAAAATATCAGTGTGTTTTCCAGGTTGCTTTCCTGATGCTGAATTCTAAATTCAGGCCGAGTTTTAGTCAGAGATGCAGTCTGAATTTTCTAGAATAGTTAAGTGGAATAAAGTTGGCATCTATGTGACGCATCAGGACAGTTCAAACCTTATGTTTCTCTTACATGATCCAGCAAGATAGCAGGAGGTTGTCATTCCCTGGAACCTGTTTGTAGGGTGGGATGCTGTACTTCCAGGCTGTACAGATGTTTGAGGGCAGAGGTGATGGTTTGAGCAGATCTTGGGTTCTGTGTTTGGGTGTTCTGGAGGTGATTATGCTCTACCACCTTGGGGTTCCTCCCTGTGTTCATGTCACGTGTCTTTTTCCCAGCAGTGTTTCTTACCTCAGTTCTCTCTTTTCTGCCCACATTTTTTTTTCATCTCCTTTATCCCAACTTCACTGTCTTAACAGTTTCGTCTTTTATTGCTCATCTTGCCTGGTCTCAAGTGCCTCTCCCATTACCAGCTCCAGTCTTCTCATCCAAGTTGTTAGCATGGTGAAAAGAGGAATAACTGGTATCCTAATGTTTGGTAGGAAATTGCTTTTAAATCCAAGGACAACATTAATTTTAGCATGCTGATGAGACAAGTAAACATTTGAATGGGCTTAATTCATGATTACTATTATTTATGGTCATATATATTATGCTTTAGTTCAGTCATAGACCAAGGCTTCTGCTGGTCTTTGAGCTGGTGTCAGTCACGCAGTTCTCAGGGACTGAGAATCACTGAGCACAATAATAGCAGGACAATTAGGAGCTTGTCATTACATTGGCCCTAAGCTCAGCTACGGAGTAAATGTTTTTGTAGAGGGCCACGACTGAATGTGGTTATGAGCCATAAAATATCTGCTATTTCCTTTCATTCTGCTGGCTTGCATAGGAGTGGGGAGATTTGTGCTTAGCAAGGTAAAAAAATTATCTTTGGAACCCATCTATGCTTGAACAGCAGGTCAGCCATTGGAGCTGTAAACTTATTGCAAATATTCAGGTGTTAAATATTTCATGACTCTGTTCTGCTGGGTGCAAATCGTGTCACATCATTCAGGGATGGCTGTGTGTCAGAAGATTGTTATAATTGCCATTAAAAGTTACAGCGTGGAAATCCCAGGAGCTTCAGTGTTGGTAAGTCATCAGACCTTCACTGGTGATTAGCTCAGAACTGGCGCTGTGTTCCGAGCGTGGTGAAGGAAATCACACACACACATTTCTAGTGCTCGTGATTTGGCTGTGAATTATGTAACTGAGTAATGCAGATGTGATATTTTAAACATCTGCCATCTCTGCTTTAACAAATTCAGTAAAATGAGAAACGCATCTGTTAGATTCTTTTATCAGCATTACTGCACTGCAGTTTCTGTTCACAGCCCCTGTATTGCCCTGTAGTGGTTAAGAAATAAGTCTGTGGAAATTCCATTTGAAAAACATGTTATCAGTTTGAAACGAGACCACTTAAGTAGTTTTCCACATATAAATAAAATTAAAATATTATTCAGTTCATATTCCTTTTACTTAAAAATATTTTTCCTCTTTGGATGCATAAAACAAAAAGCAAAAATAAAGATTTTCATCAATAGTGTAGTTGTTGTCACAGTGCTGCCAGATTTGCAGTATATAAATGGAAGAAAAACTTGACAGTTTTAATAATGACTGTTATTGTTTCTGTCTAATTAGATTTTCAGACAGAAATATGATTAAAAAAAACCCAAAAAACAAAAAACTTGAACTGTATCCTTGCCATATGATACAGTTCTCTTCAGTTCTTAACCATGCTAAAAATGTTATAAATAGAATACAAGAGTTTTTAGAAGCATGCATTGCAAGCTGTATGGGTGGATTCTGGGATAACTCAAATGAGGTGCTGTTCCCTCTGTTTTGGGGAAGGGGTTTCCTCTTCTAATGAATGTCTACAGCACATGTCCCTGGGGCTTTCTCAGTATAGTGATCAGAAATGTCCGGAACCTGACAATTGTTAGGAATGACACAAGTAAACAAACAAAAAGACCTCAGGAGAGCGCTGAGATTTTCTGTTCCCCAGTCTGTGGGCTGGCTTCCACTTCACTCTTGGAGAAGCGCTTTATACTTCTGTTTTCCTCAGGTGCCTATTTTTTAATCATATTAGAAGAAAGTGTGTTCGTACTTACAGCATGCTTTTTAGATTTGCCTATTCTATTTCCATTCTGGTTTGGACCATAAAGAATTCCTCCTATCCCTGCATTTCCAATCTCTTTCTATCTTGCTTTCTCTATTTTGTGTGGCACATTCTGCTTCCTTCATGTGTGCACCAGGACATGTCCTTATGTCAGAGGCATTTAGAGAGAATGTGGTTGGTGTATTGTCTAACTTCTCAGGCAGAAGCATGTAATTTTAAAGCTGGAAAGCACAGTTTGTGCTCCACAAAGAGAGGAGGAACAAAGAAATTATAAGACATCCATCTTATGGGGGGGACCTTTTTTTAATCTCATTTCAAGTTTCATATTGCATATAAGTGAATTCCTTGGAGCAGGTTTTTTCATATGCCTTTGTATTTTATTTCCATGCCAGATGATTTGAGGCTATGTGACTGCATTATTTAATATCATAAAATCGCATGTTGTGCAGAAAAGTCATTCCTGGCATAATGTTGGTATTAATTTTTTCAGGGGATGTCAAATTCCAGTGGCAAACGTTCATTACCAATTTTTTTTGTCAGCTTGTGGCATCTTGTCTTACGATCCTGCCACTCTTGCTGTCTTGGTCCACATCAGTGAAATGCAGTGCTCTCTATTTCTTTTACTTAGTATTTCTTGTCACAGTTCACAACAGTTGTTTCTCCCTTTGCTGTAGGTGCTGTTTAAATAAAAAAAATTCTTGTTTGTTAAATGCTATCAGGTGAAATACTAACTAAAATAGTTTTATTTTCAAATATAGTTTGTGGTGAGACTCTTCACAAGTTTCTCATTCTTTCTTTCTAGTGGCCTTGGAGTTTTATTTTACTTCTGTTAGAAGTAGAGATGCATTTCTGTGCCTCTACTGATCAGGATAGATTTTCTTCATCATATTGTGCTTACAGTAATGAACTCAATATTACTTTCAGGAGAAGAGAAATACTCTGTGCTGCCACTATTGTTAGTGCTTTATCATAATTTTTTTTTATAATATCAAATACCCTGTTTTCCTACCCTTATTTCTTTTTTTTGGTGATCACTTCCATATTTGTACTGAAGTTAAATGAATCTTTTAAGACTGTGCCATTTTTATGATGTCATTTAAATATTGCATATCTGGGCCAATTATTTTCAATTTATAACCAGCCCTTCCAATTTGCTTTGCGTGGTTCATTGGCTTATTTGCTATTCAGTGAATATCAAATCTGTAATTTCAAGACTAAAGTTTTCCAGTACCCTTGCTGCATGAGAGCCCTTCACTCTTATCTCTCCACACCCTGTGCAGACTTAAGGAAGTTGTTTAAGTTGAATTATTTCCATTAAATCTATTGACTAAAATCCAGGGAGTGATTTTTGCATTGGGACTGTTTTCTGTTGTTTGGGGTGAGATTTCTTTGCGATATTTTTGCAGTCTCTATTAATTTACCTCCCGTTCACCCAAGTTGAAGGCTGCTGACCTCTTTGTACCCACACCTGTTATGCTAGGGAAGTTTTGGGAAAGGTAAATGGATTGAATAAATATCAAATGTATCTTTTAAGAATACTCATAATTTTTGATAGGAAAAAATAATAGATTGATCCAGAGGTTTGCACATGGACTTACAGTCTGGCAATAGCTTTAGCTCCGTTTTCAAACCTTTTTTTATGTCTTTTGCTTTAAAATTATGTTTTTAAAAGGTCATTTTTTTAGTTGGGTAATTTCTTTTGTACCTGAAGGAACTTTATCAAGGGGGCTGGGGGAATGATTTAATTTACTGCACACTTCCCCTCACTGCTAACTTTGTGAAGCAGTCTTGGAAAATGAAACCCTGCTCTGCTGGAGCTCAGTCAAGTATTTCAGGAGCAGCGGGCAGAAGGCAGTGTCGTGTTGCCGGGAGCAGCGAGTGCTCTCACACATCTCGAGTGTCCTGCCTGTGGCCCTGTGTTAGCAGGGGTGAGGCAGTTTCTCTGTAACTTGGAGATTTTTCCACTTGAAATTCTTACATGCTTGCAAATGAACACTTTTTAAATTACAGCTTTATATACATGCAGAGCTAAAAATACCAGCAGTTGAAATAGTCATTACGAAGTGGAATAAAAGAGATCGCTGGAAGTGGAATTCTCATCGTTGTTGTGCAGTGTGGGCAGTTGCTGCCCAGCTTCTCTTCTGTGGCTCAGTGTTTGTCAAGAATTCTCCTAGCAAGGCAAACAGCTTTCATTTTCCTCCGTTTGCACTGGGCTGGTATAGATAAAAGCTGTCACATGCAGAAAACTGTTTCTTTGAAGGAGCTGGAGGGATAGAGCCAACCAGCCCAAAATTTTCGAAGTGACTCCTGCAGTTTGAGATTAATTTTCATCACGGGTTTTTAAGAGCGATGTTTAGTGTTAAACCTCAACCTAAGCGTTTCCCTGAAGAGGAATGGGTTTCGTTTGGATTTGAAAAAAATAAGTAATTTCATTTGTGGTTGGATGAGTTTGGATTTTGTTTTATGGGTTTGCTTCCAGCATTCATAATGTTACTTTGATTTTGTGAAAAGATGTGCATATAATTCACTTCAAATACTAATTGGAGAATGTAACAATCATTTTGATAGCCTTGCTACTTGTTTTTAGGAAGCCTAGCTTTTTTTTAAAAAAAGTGAAGATGTATGAAATGGTGACTGCCAGTTTTGTAGCCCTTGATCCCTGGTAATGTCTGCATGGTGTGTTTTTGACTAAAGATGACTTTTATGATTTCCAGATTCAAAATTTATTTCGTATTTTAAACATATGTTTTGGCAGTTGCTGCCATTTATCTCCTCGTTTGGCTGTTCCCTCTGTTTGATATGGGATATTTTCCATGCATATCCTATACTGTTGTTTTATTTCTTGACACTAAAATGGCTCGTACTGCACAGATGACTTTGTAAGACTCCAGCTCTCTTTCTAGAATTCTGGCAATAATTGTTCTATTGAAATTGAAACACTGCTTGTGTAAAGTGTAACAGGCTTTTTTTGTTAGGGATGATGTCAGCATGAGAGATGGCCTCAAGGAGCCATTAAAAGAACATAGGACTTTTGACTGTTGGACTTTATTGACTTTTCTCCTCAGTAAAATACAGCTCTGCAGAAGGCGGATCAGTGTCTGCAGTGGTATGAGACATATTTGGTGACTTTACTGTGCAGTCTGATGAAGCTGTATCTGAGTGCCATAAATACAGAGGCACTCTATTAAGAGTGTCAGGGAAATGCAGTAATAACAGGCATAAAATTTTATAGAAATGCTTGCCTTTCTCTGAAAGTAATTGGCCTTTTTATGTGAAATTACTCACTTTGCTTTTTAGGACCTTTGAATTTTCAGTTCTGGTTTGTGCTGGCTTGTTTCTAACTGTTCCCTTAAGACATTTTGAAATGTATTCACAGCTAGCATTTTTTTCTTTATTGTCTGTCCATCTATTGCAGACTTCATTCTGTCATTCTATTTAAACCATTTGTGGAAAGAAGAGACTATAGTAATACATTCTGAACTGATAGGTGAAATATGTAGGAGGAATATGCAGAACTAATGTGACAATAGGTAAATAGCAGATGTTATGTCAGCTGACATACTTATATGTGAAAATGCTTGTAGATGGAGAATTTTATGTCCAGTATTAAGATGAATTGAAGCCTTTAGTAAAATAAATAGATGAATGGTGGAAATAAGAAATCTTTGTTAGTTGCATTTTATGTTTCCAGCCCTCCTGACTGACACATTCCTCCTGCTTTTATTCCATGCCAGGTTCTCCTTCCCCAAGTTACAGTTTGCTCACAGAGCCACTGGAATTGCTGAATATATGAGATATTTTACTGATTCATATGAAAGCCAGGGCAGAACATCCATCAAAGTGACAGTACCACACAATCTTCCTCACCCAGGGTCTCTCCAGGTGTGACTCTGATAGCCGTGAACAGATTGTTGAGGGTCGTTTATCCACGTAGTCATGTACCTGGGATGCCTCAGCTGGATATGGAAGGACCAGCTTGGACAGAGTAAATGTATTCAGAAGACACTGTGCTGCCTTGCAGGGTTTTTCTAGCCTGGCTCAGTCCTACCTGTAGGTCCTTGACACTTCCATCAGCAGTGTCATTGCCTATGACTGTACACCCCTCTGCATTAGGTTTTATATTAACCTGTGGTATTGCTCTGTCCCCATTGTCTGACCCTTCCTCCCCACTCCCTTTTATGAATAACTGAAGGTTGGCTATGGATTTTAAACTACAGACTATGGTATCTAGCACAGTATCTGAGGGTCTTACCATGGAGTGCAGGAACTAATATTTATCATATTCTTGATTTCCTGTCTTTTTTGTGTGAAGCTGTATGTGCAGCATAGTTTCTTGGCAGGAGCCTTTTCTATTTTTCATATCTGCTTCTGTGCATTGCCTGGTGTATGTACTGCATGCCCCGTGTTTTCCATGAAAAATTGGAAAAGAGAGAGAAACAGGTTTAAGGAGATGATAATGTGTGTGAAGACCTCGAAGTCCTCTGAGTGCTTACTAACCAGTCTCTGGTCCATGGAAAAAATGGGGTACTTTTACCTTGTAGAAGTAAGGAAATGATGAGTTGCGCCATAGAACACAGAGCCTTCTCTCCTCTTGCAGAGAGCAGACATCTCCCTGTTCCACTGGCTCAGCCCTTGCTCTGGAGGTGGCAGCTTGTACTGTGTCCTGCACTGAAGTATATTTCTGAATACAACTTACCGTGATGTGAGGGCAAGCATAACAACATTAGCAAGCTTCTAATTAAAAACAAGATGAAAAATATGTATTGACTTGACTTTCAAATTCAGCTTTCCAACTTGAGCCTGCAAAAGAATGCCTTCAACTGAATTTTTTTGCAGCCCTTTGCCACATTCATTGCTATTTCTGCACAGCAGCTGAACTCCCCTCTGCACTACAAACCAGATCACTAAGAACAAGTTACTCTAAGTTATGAACTGACAGCCAGGTTAGTTCTGCCCCTGTGAACATGACAAGTTACACTCAAGTCTTGAGCCATCAGTTGTCTTGAACTATTCATGGGAAAGTGAAGAGATGTCAAAGCAAATGAGGAATTGTTTCCTGATTGGGAGAGTCCGTAAAAGGGAGGTATGTTGATGCTTTTGGTGGGAGTATGTCCATATACTGGTATTTATTCTCCATGGTCCTGAGCGTGAGAACTGAGAAAAGCAGATGTCTTAGGTAAAAATAGATGGTGAAGAAATACAGAAGAGGTAAATTTTGTTTTGTGCATGCTGGGAATCAAAGCAACAAATCTGAACGATATAATGATTCTAAGTGATGGTGTTGCAGTGAGACATTTACAAAACCAACTTAGTCTCCTTTGTTTTAGCCAAGATGGTTGCATAATGCTACAAGAAAATGGAATGCTTAAGTAATGAAGACTTTGATTCAATTCAAAGTAATGTCTGCTTAGAAAATCTTGATGAAAAGATTTTCTTTCAGAAGTTGTTTTCTTCCTTCTCCTCCTTTTCTCAACTCTTTGTTAAGGCAAGACTTCAACGTGTTTGTCAATGTGCTGATAACAGCTAATTTAAGGAAACTGTGCTGCTAAAGGAAGTCACTGCCCTCATATATCCACTAGAGAGACAGTTCATGTAAGTCCTCCCCAACTTAGCTTCAGGCAAAATTTGCAAGAGTAGTTTAAACAACTTCAAAAATCATGTGAGCTAACTTGACGGTTTTTCTGCCTGATGAGAATTGGGAAATGCTCACACAAGCATTGCAGAATCAGTAGCTTACAGCAAAGAGCTGGTAGGGAGGACCCAAGAGAGGGATAATTTTAAACCAGTAAAGTCGGATCCCAGAGGGTGGGGATCTCCAAGGCTGTCAGATAGCATTTAAGCTGTCTTTGTTACACTGTATAAAAGGCTAGGCATGAGTGTTTCATGCTATGATTTGACTTTCTTCTTTTAGTTTTAAGTCAACAAGGAGTAGGTTTGGGTCAAACCCAAAAAACTTCTTTTAAACCAGTTTTATCAGTGAAGGGGTGTATGCTGCCTTACCAGCTTTGTAGGTGTAGTCCAAAGGCTGCTTTCCTTGGAGGTAAATACTGTGTCTACGTATGTTGTGCATAAAAAAAGGCAGAGGGACCTGCGGTGCAGCTGGGCAGTGAGGAACTGAGCTTACCTGATTTGACCAGCCTTGGTGAGCTGGAGACTGCAGTTCCTTTATTCAGTGATAGATCTTTTGCAACATTGCTTCTCCAACTTTCACTTAGTTTAGTTTGTTTGGCTTTAAGTTTTAGAGCTGTTTGAAAGAGAATAATGATTATCCTGTTGGCTAGGTGCCAGGTTTAGTGAGGAAAGTGAATGAAATTGCTGGAAGAGAGAAGATTGGGGGGATGTCTGTGGGAAGTTGGAAGCAGAGCACATGTAAAAACTTCCTTAACTGCAAACGCCATGTGAAGGGGATAGAATTAATTCCTGTTTTCAGACATGGATAAACAGTTCCACTTTGCATCATCTCTGCTGTAGCAGTACGAGTTGCAGTTTGTATTCTGTCTGTAATCTGTCCTGTTGTTTACTGACTGGTCATAAGGCCCAGCTGGCAGGTCACCTGACTTCCTTCTGCCTCCCTTTTAAAGCTTCTGAATTCCTCTCCCTGCTCATCTGAAAAGGGGTTTCATCTCACTCCCAAAGTGTTTGCTTTCCTCCGCTGTGTGCTATCCTTAAAGTACCATGGTGTGCACACAAACACATACCATGCTGTGTACTCAGGTACATGTCCATAATGAGCAAAACCTGGGAATAAATCCCTGATTGCAACCCTGTATTTGCTACTCTGAAAAGACCTGTTTTATTAGAAGTGTTTGTGAGTTAAGGAACAAAAAAAAAAAACCCAAAACAAAACAATTTAATGGTTGTTACTAACCGGCTAGTCCAAATCCCATCTACTGCCAAAAGTCATGGTTCTGTACTTCAGTACTCATAAAGCCACACATTCTCGTCCTCTCCCTTGTTAGAGATTACTCAGTTGCCGCCTTAAGTGGATCATGCCTCAGAAGGACTGAAAACTATTTGTGGCTTTGGTTTTTTCAGGATTTGCTCTCAGTAATGAGACCCAACCGGCGGTGTGGCTGCATAGTCGGGAGTGCTGGTGCAAGGGAGAGGATGGTAACACATGGCTAGTGAGGAATTGCTCCGTGGCTTGGAGGGACTGACTGTGAAGCCAGGGTCTGCATTGAATAGTGAATAAATAATAGTTGACATAACAGTTTGATCCATTCAGGCTACAGATCTTTCTGCTCTAGAACCAACTAGAGGAAAAGCAACTGGATTTGATGGAGTATGAAGAGTCTTTAGTTCCTTGCAGGGACTGAAGCTTCCCTGCTCTCC
>VYZT01046160.1:3266-17819 GCA_013400735.1 Pomatostomus ruficeps
ATGAAAGTAGGATTCTGAGCAGCCTAGTCCAGTGGAAGATGTCTGTGCTCACTGCAAAAGGATTGGGCTAGATTACCTTCAAAAGCCCTTCCAATGTAAATTAGTATGTTATTCTATGGATCTTTTATTCTATGATCCTATGTTTCTGTGACTCTGCGATTCTGTACTATTCTGAATGACAAAAATATGAGGGCAAAGTGCATGTTATCAATAGTCTTCTGCAGCTGGTAAAGTTACATTCTCAAAACATAAAATTTCCTTGGAAAAACAGGCCCAGTACCTAATTTTCAGACATCCTACTTTCATAAGCAAATTCTTATAATTACATTCTCAAGAATCTTCTGAATCAGCCCTATAGGCTCCTTAACATTACCATATGAATGATTAAATCAGCTAAGGAGGCACTACCATTACCATTTACTGATTTTTGTGGGATTTTTCTGCAGTGGTCATCATCACATGTAACAAATTTCACAAAAACCAGAGAGTTAATGTTTTTCCTGTGAGATAAAAAGTATGGTAACCTTTCATGTAGAAGTACATAACAAGTATAATAACTATTGGAGAGACACATGGAGCATACTTTAACTCGGAATGTGTATCTGCTCTATAGCTTGGGTTGTTAAAAAAAAAGCAACAAAAATCAAACAACAACAAAACTACCCCCACAAGCAACCCCCCTGTCCTACCATTGAAAAAAAAGATGCAAATAGAATCAATTAAAATACAATAGAAACAAAAAAGTACATATGATAAAAATATATTGCTGCAGTTGAAACCGTAAATTAGTGAAGAATCTTATTTTTTTTTTTGCTTGTGAACAACACTGTTTAACAAATTTATCTTTACCTCCAAGTATGAAAGAACTACTCAAACAATCATCATAGAAAGTATAAACAAGTTTAAGAGGAGAAAATTGCACTGTATCATCAAATAAAATTTCATTTTGATTCTTTTTCATTTTAATCAAAGCCCCAGTGAGTTTTCAATTTGAAAAAAAGGCAGCTGTGGGAGATTCTATAAAATGAAGACAGTTTATTTACAATAATCTGAGATACAAACAACTGTTAGCAGAACATCAGAAATTACATCCTCACTGTCTATTGTGAAAAAAAAGCAAACCAACAACACAATAATAAACTCTGCAAAGATTGGAGGTTTTGTTTTATTAACATGACCAGGGCATCCCAGGTTGAATCTTTAACATCCAGTGCCCCATAATGCATTCAGCATGACTATTTTTCCATTAATACCATGCTCATTTATTTTTTTTCCAAATAACGTATTCTTTATGTCCTCTAAATATAGACATAATACATTATATATTGCATTGTTATTATGTCATTGGAACACTGTTTTCACAAGTAAAAAACATACCAGGTAAAAACAACTTTGCAGTTGCTTTAGAGTCTGTTTAGCGGAGGTTTGAAGGCATTAGATACAATCCGAGTATTTGTTTGAAGATGACCCTGAATTAAAATACTGAGATATTCTTCCTCTGCAGTGTGACAACATATGTCATTATTACAACTTCTTATATAGCACAAACCATCAGAATACATAAAATTTGATTAAAGTTTTTTATATGTTGAGTCCTTATTTATCAAATATCTCTGTGAGGAACTCTTCTACACATTCCCCAGAATAAAAGAGATATATAACTTAATTGAGAAATATATTTTTTTTAGCTAGAAACACCAGCTTAGAACTTGATTTCCATGTTAGAATGTCTGTTACATTGTCCCATTGAATTAAATTAATTGGAAATTAAGTTAGTTTTAGAGGGAAAAAATCCACAGCACCATTAATTCACTTCACCCCATCTCTCTTTAGCATGATGAGCAGATAGCTAAAGTAATATATACTTTTACATATATATATATATATGTAGTAAATATATTAGTGTGAGGAAAAGATAGTCCCCTTTCAAAATATATTTGGTAGTCTATCTCAGCCACCTTAATTCAAAAGGCAGTGCTCAGATCCTTTTGGAAATACAGTCTACTCTGAGGCAGTTGTTGATTGATGAAAATCAAACTATGAGACAATGTTTTAAAAGTTTCAGTTGGAGTATGTGTCAGTATATCAACTTATACAGCAATTTTACAGGGCAACACTTAACCCTTCCTCTAAACTTTAAATTTTCCATCTGTTAACATTTGTCATGATCTCAGGCAAGTCTAGAACTTATGGCATCCATTGCTGTTCAGTATTGTATGCAAATACCCACTTTCTCTGTAATGTTTTTATTTCTTCATATTGTGTGATTTATGATAAAACAAGTTTGAAATGTTACATCCAGAAAACAGCTGGGCAGGCTGCTCTGCACAAGACAGAGAAGAGAGGTGCAGGTCCCCACTGCACAGCAAAAGAAGGCACCTGCCCCCCTTTTCTTGTGGTCCAATGTGACAGAAAAGGAGCATATTATTTCTCCTGGTGTTTAGGGATTGCGGAGCTCCTTTTCACTGATCTCACATGGCTCTGTGTAGATCAATTACTCTTATGTCCATGACCTCAATTTCAGATACCACCTACTGATTTGCTCTATGACCTACTCACCTGGCAGAGAGGTGAGAGGTGGGAGCTCCAGGTGGGAGCATGACTCCAGGCTGTGCCCTCTCCTTGAGAGATGTTGGGACTGGGAAGCCACTGATGGCACAGGGAGCACTGGCAATGGCCCTGCTGTGTGGCCTGGTGCTACCCAAAGTGCTCCCACCAGAGCTGCACAGGTGGTGGTGGAAAAAAGCGACAAGGGAAAGCAACCAGATGAAAAGGCTCAGGGGAGCTCACAGATGACTCAGTGACAGATGCTGTCACATTAATTGCAAATTGATATTTTGTTTGGTGGTGGGGGGCGGGGGGTGTGGAATTTTAGCAACTAAAAACAAGTTATAATATTTATTAAACATCAGCCGCCTGAAGAAATGCATGTAAGTAGCTACAGAATGACATTGCAAAGTTGGGGAAAAAATGTATAAAGAATCATGAAATTATTGAGGTTTTGCAATATAATTTGAGGAAACTACCATAGTATAGAAGCCTCACTAATAGATCATGAATGGGCCTCACTAATAGATCATGAATGTGTAATACATTTTTTTTCCTGTTGGGATTTTTGAGAAAAAGCAGGTAATGAGCTTGATCTGCATGTATCACCAAGGCAGAATCAGTACTGGTAGGCAAAAGTATAAAAATTATAAAGGAAAGAATAAGATTGGAAATTTCAAACATGCATGGTGATGAGTCTGGGTTACACATAAAGAAATTTAATTCTTAACAGAGTTCCATCATGTGAAACTAGTATAAGAATTAAATATGACAGAGTTCTAGAACTATTTGGACAATGCTCTTGGGCACATGGTGTGATTCTTGGGGTATCCTGCGCAGGGCTAAGAGTTGGACTTGACTCTCCTTGTGGGTCCCTTCTAACTTAGAATATTCTGTGATTTTGTGATTCTGTGATTCATATACTATTGGTTCATTTTGAAAAAAATAGTGAGGGGAAAAAAGTAATAGCACCAGCTAATTCAATGTTTGATTATTAAGTGCTTGATTATTAAATGCTTGATCCAAAATAGTGACCTCTCATTTGAAGGAATGAGAATACGTGAGAGACTGAGGGAAACAGCCCTACAAGACACCAAGGTCGGTAACGGAGGGGAGGACATGGTACAGGGGCTGGAACAGAGATTGCTGGAAACCCTGTAGCCTGTGGTGCAGACCATGGTAAAGCAGCTGTGTCGCTGCAACTCGTGGAGGTTCATGGTGGAGCAGAGATCCACCTGCAGTCCCTGGAGGACCCCACACTGAAGCAGGTGGATGCCTGAGGGAGTCTGTGAAATTGTGGAAAGTCCATGCTGAAGCAGGCTTCTGGCAGGACTTGTGGACCCATGGAGAGAGGAGCCCACGCTGGAGAGGGTTTGCCGGCAGGACTTGTGACTCTGTTCCTGAAGGTCTGCACCCTGTGGAAGACTTGAGCTGTTTATGAAGAACTGCATCCTGTGAGAAGAACTCGTGTTGGAGAAGTTCATGGAGAACTGCCTCTGTGGGAGAGACCACACATTGAAGCAGGGGAAGAGTGTGAGGAGTTCTTTCTCTGAGGAGAAAGTAGAAAAAGTGACAGCATGTGATGAAGTGACCACAAGCCCATGTCGGCTGATGGCAGGGGAAGGAGGTAGAGAATTGAGAATAAAGTTAAGTCTGGGAGGAAAGGAGAAGTGGAGGCCAGGTGTTTTAAGATTTGATTTTACTTCTCATTATCCTACTCTGTTTTGACTGGTAATAAATTAAACTAATTTCCCTAACTGAGTCTGTTTTTTCCATGATGATAATTAGCGAGTGATGTGTCCCCGTCCTTATCTCGACCCACATAATATCACCTCCCCTGTCCGTTTGAGACTGTGGAGTGATAGAGTGGCTTTGGTGAGCACCTGGTGTCCGGTCTGCACCAACCCAACGCAATACTGTGAGGCAGACATGGCATTACTTAAGTACCATCCCAGTTTTCAATATAACAGGGTTGGCTGCAAGTTTTGAGTGCCACAGGTTGCATTCAAACACTTATTACAAGATTTTGGAGGGGTTAGAGAAGAGTGAAAATGCATTATTCATGCTGAACTTCGGATAAGACAGAGACAGTTGCAGTTCCTGCCAGTCTTGGCTCCTATACCTCAGATTTCTGGGCTTCCATCTCGTTTCTCATTTGCCTTCTGTATTGCTGTGCCACAGGACTAGAAAACCCTGAGGCTTATGTCTGATCTGTGAATGCAGAGTCTGTATTTTCAACCTCATTTTTATTTTTAAACCATGTCTTTTGCTTTTGTTAGTATCTCTTTTGCAGAAAAAAAATTAAATCTCATTTTTCATTCCAAAATATCTCTAAAGTCTTTCAGAACTCTAGATTGTCTCTTTCCTGGAACAGATATTCTTGTTTCAAAACCACCTCAGGTCATGAGTTTTAATATTCATGATATCTTGACCAACCCTTCAATAGAAGCCAAGAAGAGATATGTGAATATGTATGTCCACTGTAATTTACAGCATTACTTATTGAGCTGGTATGTGGCTGTCCCAGCCAATCATAACAATTTTGGAGTGGCAGCAAATGTTGATGACTTATACATTGGTTCTATACTTATATCAGGCTTTCTGCAACATTACAGAGAGTGTGTACATAGGACCCTTCTTTAGGGAATCCCAACCACAACGCATAGCTGAAAATGTTGCATTGAAATTATTGCAAATATTGTTCACAGGCAAAGAGGAAGCAGACATCACATATAAGTAAACACACGAAATCGTTAGCTTAAAATAAATATTGTCAGAAAAAAAGAAATAAAAGTAGTGCAGTTAAAATTATAACATGCATACTCCTTAGTTTCTCTATTTTTCCTGGTGTTATTCTCTAATTCCCCTGCTGCTCTGAGTGGTGACTGGTCTTGCTTTGATGGTGATGGTGGGTGGCTGGGAGTTGTTGCGTGAGTTGTCAGCATTTGGGAATCCTTCTCCAGGAGGAATATGATGCTCACGTTGATGTTTTCTATTTCCTCTTGTAGGATGTACTTGGAATCATTTTTGTACTTTTCTTACATGCTTTTACACCTTTCTCTTTCTTCCTTGGTATGCAGGTCCATGTTGTATCCAAATCCCTTTTAAGTGTATTATATATAATTTCTTAGTTCTTTTTGCTACATTTAACACCAGTTTTGTCTAGATCCAGGTCTGTACTTCTTTAACTGATCATAAAGAGTTGTTTGTTGATGCGGGGTCTTCATTGCTGATCCTATGCTTTCTTCCCATGTCTATACTCCTCTGCACCTCATTGTGTGTCTGTTCTCAAAGCCCTTGCTCTTGTAACAGGTCTTTTTTTTCTACACTTCATTATTTTATAATCACAAATGTGGAATTCTCATAGGCTACCTGATTGTTACAGCTATCTGTATTAGTCAATGACTCTATCACACAAAGATAAACAAGAGCAAAACAAATTACTGCTAGATATATGTCAAATTAGAAAAATTTGTCACAGCTGAACTAAGTAAAGCAAAACCACAGGAAGGTGATAAAGACACCTTGATCTCGAGGTCTTGCAAATTCCATACAAAGCTTATAATCAGATACAAGCAATTGCAATTGTCCTTGTCCTAGAGGGCTACTTGGTTATAATGAACAGGAAAAAGCTTTGCATTAGGCATTGAACCTATTCAGGTTTAATAATCCATAAATCTGATTATGACAGAGAGAAAAAAATTGTGCTTCTGACTATAACTTTGAAAAAAAAAATTAGTGCCATGTACTATTTACACAGAAATTTAACAGTTTTCACTGAGTAAAACTTCTTGTAAGACTTCAAAAGTCCTGAAAGGAGTCCTCAATTATAGAAAGCAAAATTTATTTCCATAAGTTTTTAAGGTTGAGTCTTGTCTACATTTCTGTTTCTATTGAACAATCTATTTTGGTTTTGTTGTTTGACTGTTAATTGCTTCTCTTCTTTCTTAAAAAAAAAAACTTAAAAAGGTTTTTACTCCTGATAGTGACCATAACACTGTACTCTATGAAGTAAAAAAAAAAGGAAAATGAGAATGCGAATATGTCAGGGCAAATCATAAGGTGACCATGCTACATGCATAATTAGGATAATATGAATCCTTTGGTAGACCAGAAAAAAAAATATTGTAGCAAAGCACATCCGCTTATAAAGCACACACCTTAAAATAAATTGCATGGAGATTAAATTCATTAATAGTTTTATTAATAGAGTCCATTTGTAGGCCTACTAGTATATTATTACAGCAGAATGGTGCATTCCAAAATACAGAATCGGTCTCAGTAGGTAGTGAGATAGTTCTATTTATTATCAATTCTAGGCAGCAAAGAGCTTGTGTTCATCTGTATGCATTTCTTCTCCTTCAGCAGAGTTTACTTAAGTCACAGTGGGTCCTTCCTTGACAAGCTAAAGCTGTTATTATGATTTTTGTTGTGCTGTAACTCCCATAGTTTGTAGAAGTGTATGACAGGAGACTTACTGACTTGTTTGCAGTTTACCGTGTGTTTTCTGTGTGACTGATCTTCTGTGTAAAAGCATGTGACTGGTCACCTTGTCTTTGCAGCTGCATTACAGAGCCGAGGCAATCTTCTGGAAGAAGGGATAAAGGGCATGCTCCTTCTCTGAGTACAATTGGATTTATTTCCATGTACCCTGATCCTGTATTATCTCTACTGAGATTCCTGATATGAACTGGGAAGCTGCAGCCAACAAGCACCAGACCAAAAGCCATAGCCTAGAACGGATAAGCAAACTAAGAATCAGAAGGTTGGTTTTGTTTTCTTAAACCTAATAAGCAGTGCAGGAAGGAGGAATTGTGGGAATTTTTCTGCTTCTATGATGACCCAGTGGGCAGAGCAGAAACCTCTTCCAAAACTCTTCTGTATTGTATCGAAGTCTGTTTAAAAGACTGACTTGTAGTAGTTTTTCTCTTAGTGTTGTCATTAAATACAATTTAAGAAATTGGAAAATTTTGCTGTCTTTGGTATACTCATTTGAAGTCAAAGACATTCCTTTTCAAAGATTCTAACTGTCTTGGATTCCTGACTCAAAACACTGGAACAAAACCAAAACCAAAATAAAATCAATCAACCAAACAACTGAGACACTTTAATTTAAAAAGTGTCAAGAGGAAATCTTTTCATATTTTATATTCCCTCATAATGTGTGTGATTATTAGATGGGTTTTGCTACCTATTGTCTGTCATTCCATTTTTGCATGTCATCTTGTTTATATACTGAGTTCTTTCAGTAGTTCCTTTGTTATTTTGGTTTCCTTTGCCATTGTATGTTATTTGTTTTCACTTCTCCCTGGTTTTAGTTTAATTTTTATTTCAATCTATTCTTTGCTTATGATAATCTATTTGGCTTTTGAAAACTGCATTGTAAATCAACTCTTTTGTTTTCTCTTTTTTTTTAGTGTCAATTATCTCTTTCTTTTTTATTTGTCGCACAAACACCTACGATTTCATCATTAGACATGAATTCATTAATGTCCTTATTATTTAAGGTGGTCTGATTTTTTTCATAGAAATAGGGGATCTGGGGTTTGTTTTTCTTTAGTTACAGATAACCATGACAAATTTTAATTACATAGACTGAAATTTTACTTGATACTTTTTCTATGTTTTTTTCTAGTATGAATGTGTGTTAGTAATTCTAGAAAGTGTGTGGACAGGGACTACATGTAATGCGTTTCTGCAAATACACTTCTGTAGTCTGGAACATTATAACTAGCAATGTAACATAATTAGTGTGCAACTAATTAATTCTTGAGAAGACCTTTCTGAAGCAAGACTTTGGCAGATGACAAGTTGTGTGTTGTTTGCTGAATTCTTAATGGTCTGCTGAAATAGTGCACGTTTGTCTGAATCACGAAACTTTGAACTCTTGCAGTCCACGTATGCCTGACAGAACCAAGTTAAGACTCTTTAGAGACCTTCTTTTTAGTAACTTCATTTATTTCGTGCAAGCCTCCAAAACTTATATATGCAGGTAGCTGACACACACCACTACTGCAGAATGACTGAGCATGGTACTTTTAGAGCCCTCAAGGGCATAGCAGGACTTACCCAGTAACTTTCACTGTTCATTAATGGATGAGAAAACAAAAGCTACGAGACTGACAGGGTACAGCCACTTATATTTTCTTCATTGAGACTAGTTCCAGCTCCATGTATGTACAGAGTGAAAGAACAGATTTAGGTTCACTGTAGAAAGGTGAAGCAGAATGGAGAGCTGCAGCAGAATTCTGTTTTTATTTGTAACTCTGACAGAACCCATGACTTACAGTAATATATATCCATATCACATCATTAGCAATCCCACACTTTGATAAAATAAATGAATATAAGAGATTTTAGAGGAATCTACCCTGTTCTTTATAGCTTTTATGAATATTGAATGCCCCCTCTGATCATAAAAAGCATTAATTTCTTGTTGTTTGTTGTTTGTTTTTGGTTGTTTGGTTTTTGTGGGGTTTTTTGTTTGTTTTTGGTTTTTGGGGTTTTTTGTTTGGTTGGTTGGTTTTTTGGGGTTCTTTTTTTGTGTGTGTTTTTTGTGGTTTTTTGAATTTTTTTTATTTTTATTTTTTATTTTACCAGTAACCTTTAAATGTTCAAAGTTAGTGTTCTTAAAACTTAATAAACTAAAATGTTGCAAAAATTTTAGCTCATGAGCACAAGAACTATGAGGGAGCTAAATACATTTGAATGGCATGACCATGCCAAGAAATGAAGAATTTGTTCTATCATGGCACTTGTTGTGACACATTTGATTACTTTCAAAATTTTGGAACTATAAAACAGAGTAACCACTATGCATGTTTTTCAAAGCAAAGTATTTGTGTTGTGCATCTTTATGTGTGTCTTGTGTACGTGTCTATTAAAACAAACTCATGCACATGCAAACTGCTGCATATAAATAAAAAACACATTTAAATGTCCTCAAAGCAGAGGACATATATACTAAGAATGAAAAACAATTACAGCAAATACACGATTAATTCCAAGAGCAGGCTGGTAAAGAAATCATTTAATGTGGCTTGGCCAAATTGAGGGAAGGAAATGCAGAACTAATTAAGGCCAAATTTTTATCCTGAGCTCTTGTGACCCCTTTGGACAGTCTAAGCACTGGGAGAAGTGTTTCATTATTTTCAGACCAATGACAGATAAATTTATCTATTTCTTTACTTTATCCCTACCACTACCTTAAGAACATGGCATTCTTTGTTTATTTGAAAACTTGAGTGGATACGCATATTGTAGTGATAAGTAGAAGGAAAACATAAACTTCTATTGATTTGTACTAATATTTTAAAATTTGGAAAACAGAAAGAGAATTCAATAGTCATTAACATACTCAGCATTTACCAGACTCTCTCTCAGGATCATTTGTCTGCAAGGAAAAAATTTAAAAATAATTACCTTTACTTAATAGGATTATTACTGGTTGAATGACTTAAAGACTGTGTGAAATGCCATTGAAGGGATTTAAAAATTTAAAGGAAACACAGACTATCCTTTAAGAAATATATGTTTTCCTGAAAATTTTCAAACCAGATTGCATAAAGCTGTGTTGTAGTTTAACCCCAGCTAGCAACTAAGGACCACACAGTCACTTACTCTCACCCTGGTCAGGATGGAGAAGAGAATCAGAAAGTACAAGAGAGAAAACTAATGGGTTGAGATAAAGACAGTTCGATCAGTAAAGAGAAAGCTGCACACAAAAATAAAGCAAAATAAGGAATTCATTCACTGCTTCCTATGGTCCTTTTTTCCCCACGGTCCCAGTCCTTTCTTTCTTACGGACATATATTTAAGTATTAAAGCATAAGAGTAATAGATGCTAATCAGAAGTAAAATGAGAGAAACAAACCTAGCAGATAAATGAGGAAATGTAATAGAATTTGTCTCCTGGCTAAATAGTAAAGTTTGAGGAAAAATATAAAATCATTATTGTAAAATTTAAAGAATTGAGGTGGAATCTTGATAAATACTCCCAGTTAGTCCTTCTCTACTTGTGTTGAAGTCGAGAAGAGTTTATCAACATGTCTGAAAGGTAAATACTTTGTTTCATCTTCAGTAGTAAAGAGAAGAATGCTAGCTTCTGGCTATGAATACTTCTGTACTGCAGAAAACTAACCTTCTTCAGGTGTATGTGATACATCTGTTGCAGAAATATTTACTTAGTCAAGTTACATGTAATTATTAATGTTTAAACTCTATAAGGGTCTTGCTTGTTTGTTTTCTGCTTTGTAGTTCAAACTTGAACTTAACAGACCACCTCAAAATAAAACAATAATACTATTTCTTCTCTTGTTCAAGTTGTTAATCATATTGTTCATGGAATTAATATTTTCTTTCAGAAAATATTTGGCTTTCTTTCACTTTAGAGATGAATAAGTAAATGATAGGTGATAGTTTATTTGCCTACAGTTTCAATACTTTTTTTTCAGGTATCAACATTTCTCTTTAGCTTTTTTTCCCATTTTTGAGGTCTTGTTCATTTTAGCTAGCACACTTTAAGGAAGCATTTTTTCCTTGTCTGACAAGTGTAGAAAATATGTTGGAACCAAGTCAGTGTCTACAGTTATGATTATGTCTAACTATCATTTAAGTAATTAACGTTTGACATTTCTGATCTTTTGTGTGGAGTAATTTTGAGGAGGTATGTTCAGCTATATCTAAGCAGAATAAAACTATTCTTGTTAGTCTTTATGAATGTCACATTTTATTTCTATAAGCTTCAGCAAAACTTCTCCCCAGCTTCAGAGATGTACCATTTTTGCTGTTATAGCTCAAAACATACTGATGACATTAAAAATTACATGGTTTTGAGAGGAAAAAAGAAATAACATCCTTCTATATCACTGATTATTCTACACAGTGTGTAAAGTTTGTGGGATTCTAGTTAATTAAAAGTATGACTTATTCTAAATCAGCAAAGAATCCATTGAACTTCTACATAACAAATATTGGTTTAGATACTTTCCTAAAGTATTTTATATCACTTCAGACATTTTTATTTGTTTTACAGTAGGGTACTGTCAATTGAACTCAGACAATTTTAAGGAAAAGCTGGAAAATTTGGCGTATATAATGAATGAGAAAGACAGATGGAAAAATATTGTTACTGCCATCTTTGAGGACAGCTTCTGGCATCCAGGCTGTGGTGAAATTTGATAGCTTTCTGGAATTTAGGAGCAGAAAAGTCATAAGGATCGTCAGTATCCAGATAGACCACATGGTTTGTTTGGGGTTCTTTTCCCTCTTCTTCCGAATTTGAGGGGTACAGTTAACCTGTTGCTGAAGTGCAAAAGCATTTGTTAACATCTTTTCTCCTTTTGGACACTGGTATTCTATTACAACCAAAACTGTTAGTTTTGTGTTAACCATAATCTACTTTGCTATTAACTGTGACCCTTGAAATAGGACTGTAGTGTCTCTACTGGGACACGGGCAGATCAAACAGGGTGCAGTCTCATAAGAATTTACAGCATAATTAATTCCTGGTATTACTAATTTCCCAGAACTTGTTACAAATTATTCCCTTATATTAAGTAAACAGAGAATTATTATTTTTCCTGAAAGCAAGGGAAATTAAATTCTCTACCTTGTTCTGGTTAAGTCTGTTGGTGATGAGTTTTCTCACTTTCTATCAGGATTCAGAAAAACTGAAATGCTGAGATACAGCTTCTGGAAAAATATTCCTGAATTATACTGCAATGGATTAAAAAAATATAACTTTTATTTCAGAATATGTGGTATCTTTTCGGTAAAAAATCAAATAAAACATGAAAACTCACTCAAGTAGTTATGTCATGGTTGCTCCAGAAAATGAAAAAAGGTGGCAAGACCAAAAACAGGATTGTCCTTTGTCTGGATCAAAGCTGGGAATATGGCTATCTCCTCTCCCCACCTATTACATGATCATATATCTTGGAATGGTCCTGTCCTTAAGTAAGACTTTTAAAGAATTCAATTAAAAAAACAAAGGAGAGAAAGAAGGAAAGAGGGGAAGAAGTTAAAATTACTGAATTTTAACTGTTTGGTGTAAGTCTTGCACCTGTTGAACCACTTCCAGTAGAGTATACAGTCCAGTATTTTATGTCCTCAAGTTATACAATTGCTTTTCAAAAAAACGGAGAAGATAGAGCAAGGAAGCTTCTAGAGAGTCTCATGAAAAATAGACACTTCTAGAACTGACAAATATAGTGAAAGGAAGATTTTCTTTTTTTCTGGAAATATTTCAGATAGAGTCCGAAATCTGTAATATCTATATATTTATGTATAATATTAAGCATCTTTGTTCAAAACATGACCAAGATAGTTGTTTGGGTTTTGTTTGTTTGTTTGTTTGTTTTCCCATATGTTTTTGATAGCCCTTTTGGCTACTCTATTCTTTGTGTATTATAAAGTTAATTATTTACTGAGTAAGTTCAAAGTCATGGCTATGTATCAGACATGATTTTGGGACATTGCCTGGAGTAGGTGAAGAAGATTATAAGATGAAGAGCGAGACCATCTTCAGATATGCTGCTTAAATCTCTCCAGATGCAATAGAGTTATATGGCTCTTATTTTTCTTAGTTCTTTATTTATGATAGCTCTTTCTTTTATTGTGGTTTGGTTTGAGTTTTTTTGGGGGGGGTTTGTTTGTTTGTTTGTTTGTTTGTTTCATTTCCATAACTTCTTTTAGATTTATTTACTCTACTGCTCATCTTCTGACATGGCTGGTGTCAGGGAGAACGCAAGATGCATGAGTTGTAAGGGAAAGATCTCAGAGAGTTGTACAGCAATAGAGTTTAAAAGATACTAGTTTAAGATTCCCAGCATAATGTTTGCCTTCTTTCCTTCAGGCAATTCTGAGAGATGAATTATGTGCTCTATTGAAAGCAATAGATTTCCTTCTTATGGAAAAGTAGGAATAAACAAATATCTGAATAGGTTCACGGTACAACTCAAATGGTAAACAACTAAATATCTACGGAACATTAGCACAAATATTTTACTTTAATGCTATAAAAAGAAAGAAAACCTGGAAGAAAAACAATGCACAAGAATAAATTAAAATAAGTTAGGTATCACAAAGGAAACTTTATATTTTATTTAATTTAAACAAAATATGAGACTGCTATAGAAAGGTTCTGATGTGTTGAGGACCATCTGCTCTTATTTTTTTTATATAATGATTTGCATAAAATCTATTAAGTTCATTGTATTGCATGCTTCAGGAATTTAATAAGCCAGAATTATGTGTAATATACAGCACATGGCAAGGAATTGTAATAAACAAGAGTGGTACTTCTAACTGCATATAGAAAAAATTGTGTGAGTTTTAGGAAAAAGTAAAGCTATTGTGACCTATTTTCTGGTGTGTTTATTTAGTAATTAATGTGTTTGAATTCCTGTGAGATCACATGTTCCATATTTCTGTATACTTGACACAAGGGAGCATAGAATGATGTTAGATTTACTTGGTATTTTAATATCAGTCTGTTTTTCAGAGAGCGTTCTTAGATGTTTACTAAGCTAATGTGGATTAATTTCTTAATTATGCATTGCATATGCAAAGACTAACTCTAATCTTATACACATATAAGCAATGCCCAAATCCGGTGACATTAAAAGGTTAGTTATTGGTATAAAACCCATAAGAATAATAACTACATTCATATATTATAATAAATTATTTCATTTTAATTGTCCAAGAGCATCTACTGCAAGGCTTTTAGACTTCTCTGTCACAAAACTTCAAAATACTGTGGAAAATATTTCTGTATAAAATTTATATATTGCAAAATTTGCTTAGTAATTTCCTATTGACACTATCAAATAAAACCACCTCTATACAAAAGTGGATAGCTGGTTTTTCCTCTAGTCATATTGAAGCAACTGTGATCCTCACATCAAAAAATAGGGTCAATCGAGGCTCCTTTACTTAAAACTTTAGACCAGTGGTTGAATTTGAGCCCTTTAGATCAACACTAAAAATCAGAGATGAGAATGG
>VYZT01046160.1:17845-44089 GCA_013400735.1 Pomatostomus ruficeps
AATCAGAGATGAGAATGGAAGACAATGAGTTTGAAACACCATTTTTTTTTCCGTTATAAGCTGTTCATGTGGAAGTCTATCAAACAAAAAGCCGATATCATTCTGCTTTCCAAAGGTAGGCTTAAATTGCTTGCAATTAACGCTCCTGGCTACCTTCCCTTATCTCCATTCCTCCTTTTACAGCTCATTAGCTGTATGATGTAGCATCTCAGACTCCGGGACATGCATTAATTTGTATCAGCTGACTCGTGTCTCCCCCCCTGACTGGCATCTCCCCAGCTGAACTGCAGATGACATTAGCCTGAGCCCAAGTTTTAATACACTTCCCTAAAATTGGTTCCCGATGATCTCCCTGTGCAGAGTACTATGGAGATATAAGAAACAGTGGTCTAGTTAGTTAGTAATTTTCCATACTGAGGGGAGTCTAGCAGATTAATTTTACTCCTCTTCTCCTACCACAGCGGCATAAAAGAAATTGGCTTGGACAAAGAACCTCTCCAAGAATAATGATAGCAGTATCTTGACTAATATGGTATAATCCATTTTCCTAGGTTAAACTCAGTTTATTTATCAGAAAATCTAAATATAACTGTGTGCCTGCTTTGTCAAATTAAATAATGATGCTCTACCTAATGAGACTTCTTAGTTTGCTTGGTGCCTGTGGAGCAACATCTGTAAACTGAATGAGGTCTTGTTAATCTTATACAAGACATGAAACATGAAGCCTGACCATCAACACATCCTAGCCTTATCCAATACCTCCAGAATGAATCGTATGTATATGTCTAAACATTGAATATTGCTGGCATATACAAATATTTTACATTATTGTTTGTTTTTCTCAACAAGTTTAATTCATTAAAGAATACAAAAGGAAATAGTGTAATTTATTGATATTTATTAAGGATATAAACAACTTATAATGTTACTTCTGAATTTGTAGGAGGATATCTTAGAAGATATTGAATTTTAAGGTTGGAAAAACTATTACTGATATTTTAGGCTAAGATAAACAAGTGTGATGTTATACTGTGTTAAAGGTTTGAGTTAATACATTTCACCTAGGCTAGAAAACAAAGTTAACAGTGGGCAGAAATAATTTTTTTTTTCTCTGTTAACAGAGGATGTTTGAACTTTTGTCTCTTTCAAACTCTGAAGAAATGCATGGAAAAAAGATGTTGTTTTATTTCTGAATTACAGAGAGATTCTTTATCTTTTCTCTGCATTAGCAGTTATAAACAGGTTTTCGTCATCACCAGAAGAGTGTGTACCTTTCTCTACTTTTCTTTTTTTTTTTTTCTTTTTTCCCTTTTCCTTTTCCTTTTCTTTTTTTTCTCTTAATAATGTGTCTAAACAAGACCCTTAAAGCATCAGAGAATTCTCAAATTATTCAGTCCACCTCTGGAGGGAAAACAAAAGAATTTAAATCAAAGCTTTATTGTGAAAACTATTAAAATGCTGTGGTCCAGCTATGACCTTGGTACTGTGAAGTGTGACATATTTTTACTCTCTATTTCTCCAAGTCTTTCCTGCAGCATTGCTGTTTCAGAAGTTCCATTTTATATTGACACCTCCTTTGAAGTACAGTATTTCCCATTTGTTTTCACTAAATTTCAATTTGATTCTACACAATACTTCTAAAATAATTAGAAATTATATCATTGGCCAATATGCTGACTCCAGCTTCATATCATCTTAGAAGTGTTCTGTATCAGATCTTTAATGTAATCTTCAACTTCAGACTTAGAATCAAATTTTATCTTATATTTTCATTGACTACATTTCCATATTTTATGAGAACGTCACAGATAATTTTGTCAAAACCTTTCACACTTCAAGACTTATCCTTGGATTCATTCTATTCACAAGATCTTTTGTTGAGAAAGGAAATAGAAGATTCATTTCAATACAGTGACACCTTCCAAAGCTGGTGACTCCGGATGGCTGGGGTTTATGCAGAAGTTTCAGTGGTATGCCATATACCTTTTGAGACACTGGCAGCTGTTTCTTTAATTGAGAAAGCATCATGAAGTTGCTCTGTCATTTTTTCTGAAATTTTTAATTCTGTTTTTTTACACAAAATATGTTGTTTTTCTTAACTAAGAGATTGTGTCTTTTTGCAACTAAAAAAATTTGGAAAGAGAAAAATGAATACCTATGACACAAAGAAATCCAAATGTTCAGAATACTGCAAGATTGTAACGAAAAAGAGTAAACAGCAACTGTTGACGTGGTATCCTTGATCTGTCTAGCTCTCTCATCTGTTCAGTTCTCAGGAATACATCCTCTTCTGACCAAAAGTTACAAAAATATTTTCACGTGTTAAATAAATATAGTAGTATTTTCTTTCTTACAACAGGTGTGTTGTGCTTCATGAAGCACAGTGCATGGATGCATTATGGATAAGGCACCTTTCATGTCTTTGTTAGATATTCTATGTTCTGTGTTCATCATTTTTTCTTTGACTGAAATGTTATCCAAAGCAAGACTTTGGCTAATGGAAGTGTCTTACTGAACAATGTGTTTGGTATTACATGAATTCTTTTTCCTTTTCCATATAATTTGAACTACAGAGCAACTGTAGATGAAAATGTGACAATCTCATCAATAGTCTAATGTTCTTTATTTCAGGTCTCACATACTCAGGCAGAGATTAGAATTATAATATAAATAACAGGTAAACCATACACAAAATTCATGGTGTTGGTGTAATTTGGGATTAATTCATACCAGTTCATTATGGTACTCATCTGTAGACCAAATTAGTTGAAGATTTTAATAAAATTTTCTCCCTGTTATGAGAATGAAATTTTTTATAGCCAGAATGAAAAAAAAAAATTCTAATCCTATAATGTTTTTCCTTGGTCTCTGGTGAAACAAGTTCCTGAATCCTTTTTTTTTTTTTTTTAATCTTCTTATTATTCTTGGTGTACTAATATCCTGTGTTCTGAGAAATAGACAGTAAAGGTATAACCTATGGGACCATACCTTTTATTTGGAACAGGGTCTGAATCAACACAATCTTCATGGTAAAACATTGTCACATAAAATCAAATTTAAAAAATAGTCTCTGGAGACAGGTGTGGGAAGTGCCATTAATGAGCAGCATTACATTAATTTCATACAATCCAATAGCTCATGTAAGCAATTTTAAAATGCACTTTGTGTGGTGTTTTAAGAGTGATAGAAGACTAGACCGCTGCCATCAGCACGCTGAGGGTGGTTAGAAACTCCTGGAGTAGTAATAATTGACCCCTGCATATGGGCAGAATTAGGAGTAGGAAAAGTGGCTATCATTGTCTTAATTTGCTCTGTGTGCNTGGCTATCATTGTCTTCATTTGCTCTGTGTGCATAGCGATGTGTGCAGTATTTATACCTCTGCGCGGTGAAAATTATATTTAGGCATCTGAAAGCACATTCAGTATTTCATTATATATAACCAGGTTAAATCTTTACAATGAAAAAGGCTGTCTAACAGTAGGTAGTAGGCCTATACTTTCCAAATTTTTGTAAACGATGATAAACTTTTCTCTATTGAACAGACACCTTATCCCTAAGCTCNTGAAAAGCTTCTATTCTTATCCCTAAGCTCTCCAGCACTAAAATATTTCACGTGCAGTAAAGACTTACATCCAGAAACAAATTTCTTCCGCTGTAGAAGTATGCTAATACTTATTTTATCACTTAAAATAGTCAAACAATATAAATGTGAAAGTTATAAACACATAAATCAAAAGGCTTAATAGAGTATTTGTTTTAAATTTTAATAATTTGCCACAGCAAAGAGCATCAGACCTATTTACATATTTTTAAACTTTATGGCAACCAATTTAATTGGAATATTTTTCTTTATATCATAAGATATATTTCATAGTATTGTTTTTAAACAGCTTTAAATATACTAAACAAGCCACTTCAGAGGTTTTTTTAATATACATATATACACACACACACACACACACATATATATAAAAAAATACATATGTGTTTCCTAATTTTCAGCTGTTAATTAGTTCCTAAACAGGTAAGGAAATAATACACTTCCAGCATTGCTCCAATTCCCCTCTGTTTTCTTTTAAGACTCAAGATGTTAGCGGTGAACTTGTACAGCAATTGTTAGAAACCTAAAACTTCAGGGTTTTTTTCACAAGACCTTCCTATTTAAGTAGCTTTATAAATATAAAGAGTAAAAAAGAAACATAAAAAACAATGTTAAATGAAATATGGAAGATGACAAACTTCAAAAAATATGAGTCTAAGCCTATTTCCTTTTTAAAATTAGTATATAGGCTAAGCAAAATCATTAGAATAAGATCATACTAAACTGAAACATACAAGACACTAGCTGAAAATCAGAAAGACTAAAAGCAAAGTTAAAGAAATCATCATAAACTGAAGTTTTTCTGAAGTAATGCATGTTTTTCCTTCTGGGACCAGCAAATTCCACATATGACCAAGTTATATAGAGGCTGGTCAAGAAGGTAAAGATAATAAGATAAATTTTCATGAGTTTTCAGTAGAAGAAAAGTATGTCTTGATATTATTGCTTTTTAGTTCTAAATATCAAAATAGGAGATGAAATCAGAAAAACATATGACAGAGCAGAATGTCAAATGAAAACAAATCACTGTTCCCAGTTTGTAAGTTTCTGCATGTTCATAGAGACAAAATAAATGAGTTTTAGTGAAAACACTGAGCGTCCATAAACCAGTTATTATACAAGATATCTGATTGGAAGGAGTAAATGGTAAGCTGTAACAAAAGAGAACAAGGCTGCCTACAGAAGCCTATGAGGAGATACAAATGTATTATTAAGTCCTCATTAATTGACTAACAAATATGTGCTGCCATCTCTTTGATTACGCTGTGCACATGCACTGCTAGGAAGTCTGATTTTGTTTGAACCTAAACAAGCAAGACATACTGAAGTATGATAAAGCCACATTTGTCTAAGGGTAGGTTATGCTTTGAAAAAGACATCAGTCATTTCATTTATAACAAAGTCTCAATATAAAAAATGTATTTGGAATTTCCCTCTTTTTCCTTAGCACCTGCTACTAATCTACAGAATGAGCTCTTCATCTCTTTTGAAACCGCGCTCCTCTGCCCTAAGCTCTGTGGACAAAACCTGCAGTGCAGACTGCAACATTACTGAAAAGCAATGTATGTTAGTGTCAATGAAGTTTCATGCAGTTTTTGCAGCAGATTGTTTCCCCTACCTAGGTTAACCTCATAAAAAATATCTAAGGGAGCTCTTAGGATGCTGTACTCTGACTGCAGCCTGTAATAATAATAATAATAATAAACACAATACCTAACCCCCCCCCCAAACCAAACAATCAAAGACTAAACCAAACCAACCAACCAACCAACAACAACAAAAAACTTGCACCAACAAACAAAAAACCAACCAAACAAACACCACAAGCAAATAACCCACCTTTGGATATTCCTGCTTTCTTAAATGAGGAGACATTCACTCCTTTGCTCTTCCTATCATCTTCAGTCTCAGATTTTTGTCTCTTTGCTGAGAACTGTATATTCACAGGACAAGCAGGACCCTCTTATCTGATTATAGACAAGTAGGTCATGCTGCAATTGTTACCTGTTTACAAGCTTGGAATAAGAGTTTGGTTATTGAACAGTGCACAACAACTGTATATTTATTTCTTACCTCTGAGGAATAAGAGCTTGAAAGCTGCTAAATGGACATTTTATCCTAAACAGTAAATCTCTTGAACCTATAACTGTAAATTTCATTTTGGTTATTTGGTGAAAGAAAGACTGGAAGAAGCATTTTATATACAAGTCATTCACTTTTATTGTGTTCCTGACAGCAAATACTTTCGAGGTCTCGAAGTATTTATAAAAATGGAATGCTGAACTGAAAGAATGAGTTTGCAGTCAGCCAGACTCTACAGTGTCAGTTGTTTAGCCTCTTAGAAGGAACTATATTTAGCAGTAGTGTGTAAAGGAAAGCTTGAAATTTTTATCACATAAACACAAGAGTAAGACACAACTATTATCAAAAATCAGTATTTGTATGTCTGCAGAGAAATGTAGAAACATATGTACATTTAAAATTTTTACTATGGCAAAAGAGCAAAAATTAGGATTCTCTCATGATTTTAGGAAGGGAATATCACTTATAAACTGATAAATCATTAATTAACTTGTATAGAGAACAAAGGATGAAGTTTATGATGTGAAAATTTCAGTGAATGTTGATTCTTATATTAAATCTGCATGATGGTATAGCCTTTTAGGCAACCAGTGCTCAGGGAAAGTTGACATCACAACCTGATAGAATACAATCAAATTAAACTTCAAACACAAAGGAAAATCCCTTCTTATACATGCTTCTGTTTAAGAAGTTGTGGTACATTATCCAGCATTTTTTGACAAAATTAACAATTACAGTTCAAACCTATTAGAACAAAAACACTTGATTGACTAAATTCTAAGTTAACCTTAAATTTAATTCTACTTTCATTCCTAACAAAAAGAAATCATAAGATTCTTTTAATTATTGCTTCCTTTTAATTGCTAAACATTTTAATTAAGATTCATTGGTCACGGATTTGAAGGGAAGCAAGTTGGGTATTAGCTTGTATTCTGCTTTCTAATGGCTCTAAAACAAGTATTATATAAAAGGATTTGATAATGTGCCCACAATTCTCTCTGGGAGACTTCCCAATCGTTTAAGAGTTTCATCATCATGGCATGCAAATTTTTTATCTTTGGAAGTTTAATTTGCCTGGGCTAAAAGAATGGTTCACTCTAAGTTCCAAAATTCACATTATATCAGTTTACAACCTGCAGCCTTTTTTTCAGACTTCTTCCTGCATCTACTTTATTAAAAAAAGCCTTGCAATTTTTGGTTGTTGTAAACTGTCTTAATTGGATTCCTGCTCATGTTCTTTTCTCCATCTCTACTGCCTATTACACAGATTTTTATATGCTCTTCCAATCACAGTAGTATCCAGCTGCTGAAGGTTTTATTACACAAAATATTTCTCTGGTGGTTTGTGTTGGTATGTGCTCCAGAGTATGAACAACTGATAAGGATGCATTCCAAAACAATTAATTTAGTCCCATCCAAGTAGAAAATTAGTTATTTTAATATATAAAGAGTATTACTTGTAACTTATCTGTTTACTTTCTCATATGTTTCAATAATTGAATTATACATATATTGTAGTCCTGCCTATGTACTTTTCTCCTTACAGAGCTTTTTCTTAAACTAGTAAATTTCTTAATTTATGTGAAAATAAAATGCATATTCTCACTTTATAAGAAGATTAATAATTTTGCTAACAAGTTTGTATGACTATTAAATAAAATTTTTAGAAGTGCTAATTTTTATAAACTTTTATGGAGTAGTTGTTTTATTAAAAACCTATGGGATGATGTATAATTTGGTTTTCAAATAATTTATTTTAGTTTTTTTCATCATGTGAAGATACTTTCTTTGAAGTGAGATAGTCTCCAAGAGCAGAGACTGTCTGTAATCAAGAATTAAAAAAAAATATATTTCATAAGTTGTAGTGCTAAAAGTTTAGTAGTGTCTCTGTCTCATTTATTCATAGCAAACACATATTTTGATGCATTAACAGTAACTCTTCATGCTGTGATGAAATCCCGGCAGCCAGAACTTTGAGATGTATTATCATGGACCTTCCTAGAAGTAAACACCCAAAGCACATCGAATTTGTCTGCACCTAAAAAAGTACTAATTTGATCAGAATGCAAAATGATGCTCTTTTAAAAGTTTAAAGATCACAATAAGACAATCGTAAATAAAAATGTTTGTGAAAAAATATCCCTTCTCATTGGGAAAACTATTTCCCTTAGTTGTACTGGAAGAGTGGCCTGCTGTTAGTTTGTGTTGCAGTCTCCGTGCTGCTGAGACACAGTTCTTCAACCTATCTGTCTTCCTCTAGAAAGTTTCTCTTGCCTCTGTTTTTCTGTAAGAATGTTATTATAATTGCGGGAACCAGAAA
The DNA here is from genome assembly GCA_013400735.1 of Pomatostomus ruficeps. Classification (NCBI taxonomy): domain Eukaryota; kingdom Metazoa; phylum Chordata; class Aves; order Passeriformes; family Timaliidae; genus Pomatostomus; species Pomatostomus ruficeps. The sequence continues at coordinate 25,850 of VYZT01046160.1, forward strand.
CTGAATGTTTGAGAATATAATAATTAACACTGGCTATAATTTTACTTCATTCTATATCTATAATTATTTGAGAATCAGCTATTCCCCCCCCCCTCGCCTTCGCTTTTGAAATCAATTAAGATTCTTCTTTGATGAGGCATTGTATGCCTCTTTGGTCATCCCCATGTCATTGCCAAGGTTATTAACTGAATGATGTGCAACTTAGAAATAGAAGTAAATACTATATGTAGTGCCAATGATATTTGAGTGTGTCTCTCAAAAAGATGAAAGCTATGATGCTAAGATTAAAATACAAAGGTGCTATCTACAATTATCTACAAAGGTACATTGTTACTCTTGATCATAATCAATTATTAAGCAATATTTTCCCCTTTAGTTAATATTTATTAAAAGTTCTTTATTATTATTATTATTTCATTCCATTTATAAACATTCTTACTTCTGTGATCTTCGAGCTAGAATTATTGTGACAAATGATCAGGAAAAACCATTTGTATCAGCTGTAAAACTTCTGTGTAAAGAACCTTCTTGGGAACTAATCATTTTGGAAAATTATATGCATTTTAATGGAAGAGTATTATGTTACTGTAAATGAAATAAGGTTTTTCTTATTTGCATTGCTAAACTATGAGAACATATGTAGCATCATCTTTTTGCTAACTTAAAAACAAGCTCCACAGAGCAGTAAACAGATTTGTAAGAGTCTAACACATATGCCCGTAGTTAGTAAAAGTAATCAATATAGTTGTACAGAGAGATTTTAATTTTTGTCAGCTTGAAAGAAAGGAACTCTGACCACTGTCATTCAACATAGGGTCTGGAATCACACCAAAGAAGCTGCTGATTGAGATGGTAAATATTTAGTTGGTGATCTGGTAGTACAGGTCTCGTGTTCTGCTGAAAAGCTTTTGGCCTAGACAGCCAGGTTCACCTCTCCTCAAACTAATGGTGTTGCATGTCAGATTTTCACAGGGGTCACAATTTCTAAGCATTATCTAGAGATCATGGAGGAGCTGGGAATCCACACAGCTGCAGAATGGCCAAGACAGAGATTGAAGGCCCCAGGGGCTGCCTGGGGGTCCTGGTCTCTGAGTAGGATGAGGTGGGAGCTACAGTGGCCAAAAGGGGGTCCTGGGCTTTGGGCAGGATGAGAAGAGCCACAGGGACTTTGCAGGCACAGTCAGGTTGGAGGCGCCCTTGGGGTTTGGGCATATGAATTGCTAAATCTCCATTTTAGAGCAGCAGCACTTGTCACTGGTTCTACAGTAAATAGTAAACGCAGGATTGGAAAGTACAACAGAAGCATGAAGGCTCCTGATATCTGACTAGCCCAGTGTTCAGCTAGTTTCTTCTTTTTTGATCATCCTATCTGGTTTCTCATTCATGGCAATCTAACAAATTTGTCAGAAAATGGGTTTTAAAACTTCTGCCAATTCTCCATACAGGAGAACAACTCCAATAAAAAACAATTGGCAATTGATTCTGATGGAATCAGCAAAGTTATTGGTGTTTAAAATTATTTGAAGTAGGAAATTTTCACTCTTTTGGTATAATGAACTTTAAGTTCCCATGTCATTCTCCAAATATGGAGCACAAGAAAAAACAAGAAGCTGGAAAACGAATTATCTACTCACTCCAATGGCTGTCACAGATTGCCCAGGCTCTCAAACAGGCAAAAATATGTCTGAAAGTCCTAATAGAGTCTTGATCCTGTCATACATATTCTGAGATTTCTATTATTAGAATATTGACTTATATAAACGAAACCAATGTTATTACCATAATCCTGCCTTACAATTATGTTCTGTAATAGAGATATGTGTTATAGTTTGCTTCATATACAAAAGTAAAGCAATTTAGATTATACTGAAAATCATTCATAATTTTGTGCCATTTTTTAAACAAAAGCTTCCATTCTATATAGTTAGTAAAGTTCTGCAGGCATTTTTACTCATGTCTAAGGAATATGTGAAGCTCCAACTAATTTTCCTACATATCTCTGACAATAGCTCTCCATGGTTTGAAGAGCTGCTCACTGATTGTATGCTAAAACATATCACAGAAGATTTAAAAAGCAAATACAGAAAAATGTAGAGTTATCTGGTAAGAGCTCCTTTTCCTGTCCATCACAAAGTCTACTTCATTGGAAACCTCTAAGCTGAAAGCCCCTGATGATTGTGAGTTTGGGAAATCTAACATACTGTTAGCAAGCTAATGGATGAAACATCTCAATCTGCTGGAAAGGACAGAAACAGAACTTTGTGCTAGGCCATTAATTCAGGAGATACTTCTAAATCCCCTTATAGCTTTCTGTTTTGAATAGGACACATGCAGAATTATTTATGATTTGGAAACTGTTACATGATTAGAGACATGATTATCTTTTGTAATCTGCAGTTTTTTTCAGTCCTAGTGAAAGAATAATTTATTACACTTTAAAATTCATAGCCTCATGCATTTCCTTAAAACAATATACTTGTGGGACATAACTATATTTATCTGTGAGGAATATACCCCCCAAACTCATAAAACCTTTACAGAAAAATGTATGCCAGACTGCATTCATTGTTTGATTCAAAACTGGGCATCATTCCTTTCCCATATTGGAACCCGGATTAATTTGCCAAATTCCCATGCAGATGAATTAGTTCTGCATAGGCTGTAAGATATCACTTAGATTAATGCGTCTCCAGCACATTACCCATAATGATGGTCAAATTAATTCATTAAAACTTTTACCATCTTTAGAAATAATGTCTCCAAGAAACATTAATCAAGGAGATACTTCATATTATATTCTATATAGCATTGAAACTAAATTATACTAAGTAACTCTAAAAGAATTTCAAAACAGTGTTTGAATCACATTATTTCTCAACTGAAAGTAATTCATTGTATTTGTTATTATACAATCATACTAAAATTTTGTTGCGTAGAAGTGACCGCCTCTTATAGAGGATTTAGATAAGACATACCAAATACATACTGGAGTAGTAAAACAGACTGCAATGCTCTTTAACATTAATACTTTTTCAGTTCTGGATGGAAACATTTGACCCTCCAGGGGACAAACAGAAATGAAGTTCTAAAATGAGCTGAAGTACAGATCAATAAACTAATTCAGACTGGCATCAGAAATCAAGATATAATATTCCTCAGTTTGAAATCCTGCAAGAAATATAGGATACATTAAATTTAACATTTCTGGATCTGACATAGGTGTGGCAGTTACTATGTTCTTATTAACAACTTTAAACAAATCGATTGAACTTTTTTCTAAAGGAATTTAATTAGATTTTTTCATTTATTACACCTATAAAATATGTTTGAAGAAAAACGAGTGGACATCTCTGTATGCAAACTAAAAATGCTTTAAATTATATTGCCAGTTCAAACTCCTATGTCAGATTTGCTCGTGTAATAACATAATTTGTCTTCACATTTGTCACAGTTATGCTTTAGCTAACAATTAGTTACGCCTACCTTTAAGAAATGTAACTTCTATCAAAGCCATTTACTGTATCTTGTATTTGGGCAAAAGAAATGTTGGTACTCAATAGGAGAAGCTTTATTCTTTCCTGATGGTAGTTTCCCATTCACTTGCATCCTATTGTTGCCTACCAATGGGAGTAATGATAAGCAATCTCCAGTTTCAAGAGCAACCGATCTACAGTAATCTTTTAAAACCAAGACTGGTTTTGTGATTTAGGCAACCAGTGCCAAAACCACAGGAATCACTGCTGTATTACTCCGCTTCTCCTAGGCAGAGAACGTCATCACATTTGCATGGAGAGGTCTTACTTTTCATTTTTGCTGTAATGTCACAGCAGTGCTGGGAAGGTAAGGAGTGTGAGTGGTACTTTTTGCATAGTTTTGAGAGCCTGCAGCAGCCTAACTGCTATCCCTCTTTCCTATTCCAGTTGTTCATGCCAAGGCATGCAGAGTATGAATGCAACCAGCAGACCCAATTAGCGTGAAAGAGAAAATCAGTGATCATGTTGTTTATATCACATTCTAGTGGACAAAAGCAATGAGAGGTGGACAAAAGCAATGAGAGGTGGACACAATTGTTTGCTGTTTTGTATATAAGTAAGGTTTTTAATTGTCTCAAAAACTGATATTTATCCCATTTAAACCTAAAGGCCTACAGTGTATTACTATTTTTGGATGGGAATTCAATTAATAATAATAATAATAATAATAATAACAATAATAATAATAATAATAATAGTAGTAGTAATAATAATAATAATAATGTTGATATTTTCATATTATTATATGTTCTCTAAAAGAAGCAGACTTTGGAGATACATTTTTTTCAATAGGTTTTCAATAAAACATCATATCCTCTCTCAGTTTTGGTAGCAAGATATTAAGTTCTTAAAAATATCTTTATTATGAGGTCAAAGATATTATTTCAGGGAAATACAAACTGGACATATCAAGAAAAAAGTTATTTTTCTAGGAGTTAGAATTAGAAACCTCATCCAAATATTAGAAAAATATTAATCCAGTGCATGATACAAACATTACAGGTACTATTTATTCTACTTTTCCAGTTTCAAATTAATCACAGGAAGGTATTCAGTCCTTTCAACCTTACCCTTTAAAGTAAGGTGGGAATTTCAGCTATTTTAACCCAAATTTGTCTTAATTCTTACAAAGCACATGATCAATTTTTATGATCCACTCAGGGACTTAGTTGAACTACAGATCATATCAAGGTTGCATAAGGTATCTGTCTTGTCCTATTGACTCTATGCTATTTTGGGATAAAGGACCCTAATAATGGAAGTAATAATAATAAAGTATAACAATAATAATAAATAAATTCTCTGCACTTTGTTAGCAGTTAATCTTCTTTCTGCAGAAAGAAAAAATGGATGATGAATTTTAGAAAACTTTCAAAGGCCTGAGTTAGCCACCAACCACTAATAAAGTAAGTATGTAGATTATTACTATTATGGAGAATCAGATACTTTCTCCTTTGAGCTTTGACTTGAAGAGGCCTGTATTGCAGATATATTTACTAATGTGAGTAATTTCTTTTAAAAATTATACACGCAATTTAACAGAACAGGACAGGCTTTTAAGACCGTTCCATAATATTACATAGAGTTATAGAATATTTAAATTCTCAGAGCTATTTTTAAAATCCTGGAGATAATGTGTCATTATTCATTAGTTTCTACTGATAATTTATTCATTTTAATTATGGATTAATAAATTAGTAGTTGAACTTAATAAAAAGCATAAAATATTTTTTTTTCCAAAGCAGTGAAAAGTTTGAAAAATTTAAACCATCATTATGTGGAAGTAAATCTAAGCTACTTGGGGGCATAGATTTACAGATAAAATAATCTTAATTCATGTGGAAAACCACAACATTTGATGCCGAACCTCAACCTGGATAAATATGTATATTGTTGAAATGTTATAAGCAGAAATGTTTTGACACATTAGAGGTTGGACCAGATTGCCTCTGGAGGTCCCTTCCAATCTCAACCTTTCTGCCATTCTGCAGTAAGAGAGATACTTAAAGATATGGAATACAAGAATCTCTAGATTTTTTTGCTCGGTTGGTGAAGAGCATCCATGACAGGGAGTTACTCACCCAGGACAATGGGCACTAATACCTACTCGTTGTAGTTCCATCTTTGCTTAACAGCCAGTAAAAAATTAACATTAAAAAAATAATAATTTCTGCCATAAACCTGTTCCTTATGATTAAGTGTGCTAATGAAGAACATTGTGAAGTATTATGGGGAAGGAAGGGAGAGGAAAGGTTTCTGGGTATGCTAGCTTTGATTCAACATATCGTTTTCAAGCTCTTTTCCTTCTGCACATTAAAAGGAATACAGTTTTGAAAGTCACTTCATCTGAGTTTATCTCAGGGTCAATGGTGTAACAACAACAAAAAGCATAATTTCTAAAATAGGTGTTAGTGATAATATTGCAATCTGCTTGATAATATACCTTGTTTTATGCAGAAAAGAAGACAGATGTCATCAAACATGCCATCCTTTGATGGCTTATTTTGATGTAATATCATTAATTCAACCCCATTTATGTGTGAGCACAATCAAGTTAAATCTTAAGCAGTTGCCAAGTGTATCTAACAGTGGAAAAACATAAAGATTATGTTTACTGTTGTAGATATATATGAACATATGGCAAGCTAATTGAAAGTTACTATCAAATAGATCATATTAAATGAATTATGAAGATATCCTGGAATTCAGCTCATGTGTTTTCCCCTTGAGTGTGCAGAAAAACCCCCCAAACATAATCACTTACCTACTGCGGAATAAAAAGCTGTGTATGATTTTTTTTTTTTTGCCATACAATTTCAGAAAAAAAAAGAATGAAATGCATTCAATTATTTCCCTATTTTAAATTAATTAGTATCTTTGCATATCATACATCAAGAAATAGGTCAAGTTTACACTATTTCCTTTAAGATCTGCATAACAAATATAATAAAATAAAACAAATCCCTTGTTTTTATTGTCATACCTAAGCTTCTCATTCTTGAATCGTAACCGTAAAAGACAAGACAGGCTAATATGCAGCCTAGGAACTAAAACATTCAGTGTAATCTCTATTACAGGGATCACAGGCAAAGTCATGCTGTCATCTTAATATATGTTAGCTAACTACACTGCTACCTATAACACATTCACTGAGCTTTTAGAGTCACTGGGCACAACATCAACCATAATTTCAGTGGTGCAGTGGGGATTACATCTGATGGTTGCATCACCGCCACATCGAAAGTTTGGGTGTCATTCAGTATTTAACTATTCAAAAACTATTTTGTCTGAAAAAATATTTTTAATTATTTAGGGTAAAATATTTTTCTAAATTATTTTAAAGTAGGTATTAAAGCTTCGGTGTTTAATCAGACTTAATAGGTGGGGTTTATTTCTCTAGCTTCATAGAACAATGGACATGGACTACCCATATTCTGTGGTCCTGAGCAATCTAAAACATGATTTTAAATCTAGATATCTAAAGAGTAAATGTAAAGAACAAAGCCAAATATATGGAACATGTAAGAGGACAATATCCCTCCTATTTAATTCTTGAATGTAATTTGTGAAGGCTGTCAATAGCAGCTATAATCCAGCCCAGAGTCGCTTTACATTCTAAGGATATATTTTGCAAGTGGCAATGAAATATCACAGGTGTAAGTTCTGTGAAAGACTAGCCAAACTGCCTTTATTTCTTCCGCTGCACTTTAATGAGTGTAATAGCCTTCAGTTCTTCCATTTAAACATAAAGTCAATAGATATATGACCACCTCTAATGCAGTAATTCTGAATAGCAGAAATTTGTCTTGTAACCACTGGCTCACAGTGGGGCAAATAACTAGTGGTCCCTGAAAATACATGTTGACATGACTTTGACCTTAATTCTGGACCTGAGTTAAAGAACTAAATGGAGCTGGCAATGAATTTCAGTTCTAGTAAGTTTCAAATGTAAGTCCATGGCTTTTCTTTAAGGCCAATTTTACCTCTAAGTTTACTCTATGGGAATACAAAAGCATTACTGCACCATCTGGGAGTGACTTTGACATAAAGTATTGTAGTGAGGTAAATTTCAAAAATCAAACCCCTGTCTGAAGCCTGGCTCAAAGAACCTCTGATATGAGTAATTGCCAATGAATTTCAAAAGAAAAACAGGGACTTGGGCAGATGGCTCTTTTTGCCTTTCTTTTCAGGAAACTGCACTGAGCTTTTAATAGAGCTTTGATCTCTGTTACATTCAGTTTAAGATAAAGGAGATAAGCAAAAAAGCTGAATTTCTACTTGCTAATGAATGAAAAAGTTAACTGACCTTATATTCCATTAAGTGTAGAAGTCCAGTCTGGGTATAGACTAAGCAGCTCATGCATAACAGAGGTTTAGAATACCTTTTTAATACTGTATTTTGCTACATTTCTTTTTTTCCCCCCCCATATACTTACTTTAAAGTGAAAGCTAAATTAAGCATTGTTTTCTACCTGATTTTTTACTATTATTCTTTAATTTTATCTTCTCCATAATTCATAATTATATCAGACAACTTCATGTCTGTTTGAGACTACTGCAGTTATTAAGCAATTATAGTTCTTCAGATGACTAATAAGCATGTTCAAGTTTTTTTAAATTTCATCATATTGTAAAAACTGAAAGTAGCATTCATATTTAACTGAAAGCTGAAACTCCAGTAGCTGAGAACCCTATTGCATTTTGTTGTACTTTACCATACTTCACGAGATGCTATTTTATTTTAATTTTTAAAATTTTATTTTAAATACTTCATGGCCTTCTTTCAGAATAAATTCTTTATTTTTTTTTCTGCCCCTTACACATGAGGTAGCTTTCTAAGGGAGCATGGTATTTGTAGCTCTTCGATAGATACAAAATACATGTATATGCATCTCATACATATAACACTTGAAATATTTCCATGAAGACTAAATGTCTCCAATGTTACCCTTGATTCCAACTGAAGTTTTTAGGAGAACAAGTATGATCTTTTTATGGTTTCTGCATAATTTAAATTTAAATGTTTCCTTCCAAATTTCACAGGACTCAGGTAACGCTGCCAGACACACTTGAAAAAAGAGAAATCATGGATTATTTTGGAGGTAGTTCTAAAGGCAGGTCAATGCATTTAACAAACAGAAGTTTAAATTCCCATGAGGAAACATGGTCTCAGTACAAAGTAAATATTGCAGCTGACCCTAGAGCCTATGATGTGTAAAGTTCGTGTGACTCTAGTGTTGTTACTAAATGGCAATTAGGACTAAATTTCAACTCCACGTCAAGAGAAGTAGATAGACTTAGTTTTTTTATTTCTGATAATCTAATAATTTCAGTTCATTTCATAGTGTTCAAAAAGAGAATTTTTACAATGTCAAGTGGTATGTTTCACAGAAAATAAACTTCTACACTGAACAGCTAAAATTTTGCTAAATATAAGGTAAGAGCCTAAAACCACCTGGTATCTTATTGGAGTCTTTACCCCATGATAGAGATGCATCACAGCTACAGGATTTAAATTATGTCTGACAATGATATGATAATCAAAGGCATCTAATCATGGAATTTCCATTAAATAGGAAATACTCTTATGTTAGAGACAATAAATCTATTTTGGTCAGATTTTCTTCTCAGGTACACTTGTGAGTACTCCACTCAAGAAGATCTCTTCACTCATCCAAGGATGGTGTGATTTATCAGATGTGCCAGCTGCCTAGGATGTTGCAAAATCAGAAAAAGTTTTGAGAGAAACTTGTGTGAATTTAATTTCAGACTATTTTGAAGTGTGACAGTAGTACTTGCTAGAACAGTGTAGATAAAAGAAGATTCAGAAGAATCCACAGTGACAGAAAATGTATATAGTTAGCACTCTAAGACATAAACGTTGTTGAGACGCTCTTTTGAATTGTACCTGAAATACAATGTAAAGACTCTTCAGAGTATGTTCAATTGTTACAAGCAGAAAGAGCAAAAACTGCTGACCTGAACAAAAGCTTTTCATGTGTTGATATTTAATTTGAGAAAAGACAGTATTGATAAAAGAATTTATTGAGAAAATTTGGTCAAAAAAAAAATATAGGCAGGACACAAGAAGAATGTCTCATATCCATTAGAGCAGTGAGGTTCTGAAATACACCTCAGGGGAAAAATATGGGGAAAACAAACCTAATTTTTCTTATAGCAAGGTGTATGAATGAAAATACAGCTAGACTTGGTGAACTATGCTCTAATTTTCTAAATTTTGACACAAAAAAAATTGGATTCATCCTACCTAGTGTTTCAAGCCCAAGTTTAATGCCAGAGATGTTGAAATCTATATCTAAGCTAACAATGCGAAATATTTTTTCAGTCAATGAATAAAAGCAGGCACTTTCAAAATATAGTTAATCTTATTTATTTTGAATGTCTGCCTTAAGATGAAATGAAACTCATTCTCAAAAATCATGCTTTTTCTACTACTAATCAATTAATTTTTAAAAAGCCAAAAAACCAAGGACCTTAAAAATGCAATATATAGTAATGAAATATTCCTCCTTATATTATAGTAATATAATAATGTCATAAATACTGTGTCATTTGTGTTTCAAGATGACAGAAAGACCATGCTTAAAAGATCCAATTTCAATCATGACCTCAAGCTTTTGAGATTCACTTTGTCATTTTATGTTTTATAATCTCCAATGTTTAAATTTTTGCATCTTCTTCTTTAAGTGTATCGTGTTAATATTTTCATTATAATGCAAGTCCTTTTTTGCAAATTATTTGCAAGAAACCAAGAAAAACCTTAACAGCCTTTGTAGTGAGAGTTTTTTCAATTTCCCATTTTCTTTAAAATGAACATTTAGAAGATGAATACTCCATAAAACCTTCATACACACTTTATCTTTTTAGATGCAATGTGTTTTGATTTGTTGGCCGTCTTCTCTTTTATCCTCAGAAGCTGTAATAGCCATGATTGCAGGGTACATGAACAACCATTAAAACAAAGAACACTGAAAAGGTCAAAGAAGCACTATGTTGTTCGCTTTTTACACCGTGTTTGTTGAATTAAAAATCTCATTCTTGCAGTAATGGGCATTGCTGGAGGAAAAAGTGTAAAAGTAACACAATCTAAAAACTCTCAATCCTCATGAGGTCTAGTTAGTACCATTTCAAACAAAAGAAACAACACTGCTTTTGACTTAAACTTTTGTTGTTTCCTGAAAAAATCTTTTTGCATTTCAATAAAATTGATTTACATTGTAATAACAAAGCACAAATATGAAAGAAATAGATGCAAAAAATTTCTTACAAACATAGAACACTAGATTTCATAACTGAGTAGTAATTATTTTTTTATATGTTTGGTTAAACAACATTCTGCTTCTAAAATATGCCTGAATATTCATGTGTTAATTTATATGTCTTTATGCTTCTGCATACTGAGAATACAGCAGATTTCCTTCCTTTATATAACAAAAATAAAACTAGTGTTTGTCTACATTTTTCTGTTTGGATTTACCGATAGCTATGGAGAAATGTACGTACTATTAGCAACCTAAGACTATTCCTCATGTTAGGAACATCCAACCTTTCTAGTCTTAATATTGATTTCTTAAGTACTAAGGAAAACTTAGTCCTGTTTGTTTGTTTGTTTGTTTGTTTGTTTCTATATATGCCTCAGTTCCACACAGACATAGGCACACTCTACCCCTACGTAATTTTGATGGGCTATCACTTGATAGAGATGGAATTTAAATTTTCACTGTCATTGGCTCAAGTTTTCTATAAAGAATGTTCAGTTCATTCTACTTAGCAGTATTTCAGCTGCAATGTATTTTGTTCTGGCCTAAAGCCAAGAAACATTTAAACATATGGGCAAGATAATTAGAACATTTCAAAATCTGCCAAATACCGGTGGATTAAACTGACCAATTTTTTTTGACCTAATGCAACACTTTGCATTATGCTTTTAGAACAGAACTGTAGCAACACTTCACTTTTTTACCTGCCAAAGTTCTAATGAGGTATTAATTTCAGAAAACATTTTAGTACATTTTCAAAATAGAGGAAACAAGCCAGATATTTGTTAGAGTAAACAGTAAGCTATCACAGAAAAGTGCAATATACCCAATTTCAAAGCATGAGAATATTTCTGTTATGAATAAATAAACAAGCTGTCTTTATTGCCAGTAGTCCTACTCAGCATCATTAAACAATTTTGAAGTAACTGCATAAGTAAAAGTGTCAGACCCTTAGAGTTTTTGTCTATGAGCACACAGAAACTCAAACCATGCAGAAAATTTGAAAGTATGAACATTTTTGAACTTCAGCAAGCCTTCAACAAAAGATAAAAAATCAAACACAAAGCTAAATTTCCATCTCTATGTTCAGTTTTGACATTGGTGTGGACAGTTATATCATTAATAGTTCACTGATGGTCTGCTCATGAAGGGATATTATCATGGCTCACAGCCTTGGCCTCTGATGTTCCAAGTCAGCTGTCTGAAACGACAGTGCAATCCCATGTGGAGATGCCGCGATGCCGCCGGCAGAGGTACCGGGCAGCTGCCCATGGTTTCAGAGGCTGGCCAAGCTGCTTCGGGCGCTGGAGGGCTGGTGAAGGTCCTGCAGGGGTTTGCCTAATCCACCAGTGGTCCAGGGCACCGAGGAAGGAGAGACGAGGCAGAGAGGCTTCCCTGATGGTTTATTTGGGCACCGGGTTCATGCAAGGGAAGCACCGGCACAGCGCTTCACAGTTACATATCGAGGGGCGGGGGGGGACACAAAACCTCCTATGGTGTAGGGATGTGGGGTCGAATTTGGCGGGCTTGCAGCCGACTGGGAAATATAGAGCCTTCCCAGGGGAGAAATCAAATACCGGGGGAGGAAGGGGGGAGACAGCAGTGCCTGGCCATGGAGAGAACCTAAACCTGGCCATAGCACACTGCAACATGGAGGTACTTTAAAAGTTTGTACAAGATTTTGCTAGAATAAAATCTATAGAATAATTCCACCTACAAGCAACAGCAGTTTGTCACCCACTGATTTTGGTCTTACAGTAATTACCATGCTAACAGATTGTTGATGATTTCTGAGGTTCAGAGACTATGCAGAAAGAGATGGTGATTACTAGCGAATCTGTAGGCAAAAAGTTGGAGCAAAAGTGATTTCAAATTACATTGTGTATACTGGAATTTTCACAAACAGTAGCTGGGTACTTTTTGCAGAGTATTGCCACTTCTTCCTGTTCAGTATTGTAAAAGTGTCCTAGCAATCAGCGGAGGTGTGTTTATTAAACTCCTCTGGAGAACTGCTGTCTGATGCACCGCTACAAATTGCTATCTGCCTAAATCTCTAAGTTTCTATTTGCCTTGTATATATTATTTTAACTATTACAGGATGTTTGCAACCTGCAAAGCCATTTAACAACTTGGAAAATTCAAGAAAAGCATTGGCTAGGTTGAGAAATCACTTTTATCCCAGGTGAATATGAAAGAATATAAGGTAAATTTTCAGCAGTTGGCTTGTCCAGAGAGAAATGTGCTCTAAAAGAGCCTAGTTTTAGGCTACAGCTGCAGCTTTCATACTGCTTCTGAGCCTGCTGAAGAAAGAACTGTTCCATATTCCTGTCCCTCTGCTAATATTAAGGATTTTGGAGGGCTGTTAATGTAACCCATGTCCAGTTTTAAGGATTAACAGTGTTGATGGGAAACAGATTGGTTCAAACTAAAAATTCTCTCTGGGACTGAAATACAAAGGCTATGAATTGTAAAAAAGTTATATGTTAAACAGCCACTGGAAGTAATGACATTTTATGGATTATAATCAATAATGGAAAATTAAAAGAAATCACTACAAGGGTTCACAAGGTGATGTAGCTCAAATTGAAGTCACATGAAACCACTGTGAGTCATGGAGATGCTTTCCCATGCATGGGCTTGCCTTGTTCTAAGATCTGGGTGTGGTTTAGGAGTGGTGACATGTCGAGTCCATATAATCAGGAGTACTTCCATTGCCAAATATTTTTTCTTCCCCTTTACCCCAAAATAAAGGCATCATCTCTTTCTGTGGAGCTTTGGAAGAAAATCTTACAAAAAGCATTGACTGTGATCCCATGCAGGATGTTAAAGTAGAAAACTTTAAAATTCTGACCCAACAATTGTGTGAGAAGAATGTACAAACTTCCACTACCAAACTTCCTAGGTTTGTCTGATTACTGTGCACTCTTTCAGTACATCTGTGTCCTTTTCATTTTTTCATCAAAATTCAAAATCAATTTGTTTTTTAACTATAATACAGGTTACATTTATATTAAAAGTAATGAAATATATAGTATAATGAAGGAATAGTTCAGAAACATTCTTTTACCTCTTGTTTAGCTTGTAATTAGCAAATAATTCTTCCCTTCTTTTTTCAAAAGTATTAAATTGACGTCCTTTTTTATAAGTCTACACAGTATTTCATCATTTATATCAACATTTCCAGCTAATATCAATTAGCTGACTAACTCTAAGTATATTACATTGAATTATATGCTCTAAAATCAATAATTAAAGTCACTGAACTTATTTAATATCCAGTAGAGAATTCATTACACTTCATCAAAGGCATTTTTTCAGTATGTGCATGAAAGACTATTGGAAAACAGCCTGAAAGCCCTGCTAACATTAAGACCCAACTAGTAAAGACCTAATCCAAAGTTGTTCGATTTTTCTAATATCAGTGTATTAGAATAACATATCAACAAGTGTTTTTCAAATATTATATACCCTATTAGTATAACTCTCTTTCCCACTTAATTTAATGAAAGAATATTTCTATATTAGTACATTAGAAAGATAAAGCCAAATGTAAAAGGAAAATGGTTCCTATCAGCAAAGAACTGAGATACGAAACACACAATTCATAGGGCTAAAATGTGATTCTGAATCTTAGTGATACAAGAATGCAAGTCTGAGATGAGAATGCAGGTAATATAGAGAGGCTCTTAGAATGCTAACCTAAAAAATGCTGGCAGGTTTCCCTCCAAAAAAATAACTGATTATTTACTCTCAATATATTGTTTGAATTTAAATTTATGCCTGTTTTTCGATTTCTGATTTTACCTTTTTTCCACTCTTTCAGCTCATTGAATTAAAGGTTAAAGGATTTTAAAAAACTAGTGGAACTTGCACCAAAATTCATATAAAAGTTCTAATTAATTATACTTTTGTAACAGAATGTCTGTAAAATGACGATGTTTATGTTTGTAATAATTTGTGCTTGTAAAATCATAAAGAATGACCATAACTGTGATAATTTTAATCTAAAAAGAGTGTAAAATCAAGAGAAGCTGAGATTTTTTTCCCAGACAAAAATCTACATTTGTTGTAAAGCAGGCGTAGGAAATGCCATCTCTTTCATAAAGAAAAAAAAATTTCTTGCTGAAATCAGATGACAACATCTTCTACAATGAGAAGACCATTCTTACTAACAGAGATTAGTACATTTTATCTGAAAATACTGGAGAAAAGGATTGCAACATCTTCCCCTATGACATTTCAATTTTCTCATTGAATCAAGTTCAAAATATACCAGAAGCAGTTAGGGAATGGGGAGAAAAAGAAAGAAAAAAAAAAGAAAGAAAGAGAAGATGAGTGGGATTAGGAAAACAGCATTAAAATAACTTAAAAGAGCAAGAGTCTGGAAATGTTCACAGGCAGTTTTGAGGTACAAACCAAATTAAAATGAGACAGCAGTATTTACAGTTGAAAACACTTCTTTATCACCAATGTTTACTTTGAATAGTTTTATAGTTGCACAATTTCTGAAGATCTCAGGGTTTAGAATATGACTACAGTAATTTACCTCCCAATATGACATTAAATTTAGCAGGTCTTAATGATCACATATAATCTATTTAATTCTGGTGAACTGCAGCAGTGTAAGTGAAAATTGATGAAAGACTGATATAATTACACCCTACCAATAACCAGATTATTTTAAGAGGCTGTCAAAAAGATTAAAATGCAAAGATTTTATAAAGCCATCCTGGAATATTTAATAGGAGTATTTCTTTGTTCAAATAAAGTGATTTTCTTCTTTCTTAGTTCAAAGATAAAATAAAATAACTATAAAGAGAGCTAAACTTAATTAAATAACAAAGTGTTATCTATCAAAACAACATATATCATGGAATCATAGAGTCATAGTATGGTTTGGGTTGAAAGGAACCTTCAAAGGTCTAGTTCCAACCTCTCTGATTTGAAAAGTGTGTATTCAACTTGATCAAGTTAGTTAAAGCCCTATCCAACCTGACCTTGAATGTTTCCAGAAATGAGGCATCTACAGCCTCTCTGGACAAACTGTTCAAATGTTGCACAACCTTCACTGCAAAAGATATTCTTCCTTTTATCTGGTATGAATCAATCCTATTTTAGTTTAAAACTTTTACCCCTTGTTCTGTAACTCAGTGACCTATTATTAGGCCACACATCAAATCCTGTGTCCAGTTGTGGGCCTCTCACTCCAAGAAAGACATGAAAGTGCTGGAGGTGTCTGGAGAGGGACAACAAAGCTGGTGAAGAGTCTGGAGCACAAGGCTGATGAGAGGCAGCTGAGGGATCTGGGGCTATTTAGCTGGGGGAAAGGAGGCTCAGGACAAACCTTATCGCTCTCTATAACTGCGAAAGGAAAGTGTCAGGCTCTTTTTCTGGGTAACAAGTGACAAGAGAAAATGGCGTCAAGCTGTGCCAGGGGAGATTTAGACTGGGTATTTAAAAAAATTTCTTTGTGGCAAGCATTGAAACAGGCTGCCCACAGGGAAGTGGTTAAGTCACCATCCCTGGAGTTGGATATGGGACTTAGGGACATAGTTTAGCAGTGAACATGGTGGTGGTACTAGATTGATGGCTGGACTTGATGATCTTAAAGGTCTTTTCCAGCCTTAATTATTCTATTATTCCACGATTCTACATACACTTGAAAAATCAATTTTCTAAGATGGCTATGTGTGCTTCGACTGTATCAATTATTAGCTATTTCTTTCGTAAAATTAAATCCAGGTTCACGCTCTTCAATGAAAGTACCTTGAGTTTCAGTGAAAATGCATACCAAATAGTCAAAAATCCCTTATGCTCCATCGGATTTTTATGCTTAAAGGTATCACCTGGCAGTGACAATACAAAAATCCAAAACAAATGTGCAAACATCAGGTACTCTCACTCTATTATCCATGTTTCCTGAGGTAACTTTCTCATTCTACTCTCTAATGCCAGCCCACAGCTATACTGCCTTCAGAGAAAACGTGGTTGCCTTTGGAGAAAAACAGAATGTGGGAAGTATAGGAAGATTTACTCAGTCTTGGTATCCTGTAGGGTCATAAGTTGAATTTCACATCAAATCTCTCCTTGAGAAAAAATGTCAGCCTATTTGACTTACTGTATCTGACAGATGAATATGTAAATATGTATAGGAATTACTAGAATCTGAAATACTATTTATGCTACAATCAATGCCTTAAGAACTAAAAAGTAAGAATTAGTACATTATACTTATATAAAATACATGTTTCTTTTGTAAAATCAGGAATTTATTTTCTAAAAACAGGAATTAAATATTCAAATTTCTTAGCACCACATGGATGCTAAATACTAAATTGGTTATCACAACATTTTTGACATGATCTTTTCACCTTAAATAAAAATATCTGTACAGATGCATAATTATGACACAGTTCTAAGAAATAAAACTGGACACAGGAAGGAAAAACGAAACTTTTTTTTTAATTCATTAGATATATGTTTTATCCTTCAGTAACCTAGGTACGTTGGCTCACAGCACTTAAATGTAATGCCCTAGAACACAGTTACTTAGACCACAGTTACCAATTATTCTAGAGAAAATATAAATAATGAGAAATAATGAAAGACTTAATTATCTAAATCTCTATTTATAATTGTTTTTCAAGCTACTATGATATAACCTCAGCTCCTCAGACAACTGGGAAGGAGAGGAGCAAACAAAGATATTGGTGATCTTCAGGAACTTGGATACCATGATGGCCTACACATAGATTACTTGCATAGCTAAAGACTACTTTTTTTATGGCAAAGTGGTAGAATAATGAGTGGTGTATAAATAATAATAATTAGAGTATAAAAATGCAAAAAGTAGCATGTAAAAATAACATAACAATAAAAGTGTGTAAAACTAATTTTTTTTTTTTACTACTCATTGTTTCAGTATTGCTGTGCATCCCTAAATGTAGACTACTACAAATTGTGAACACACGTAAAGTAGTCGGGATTACCCTAAGGTCCCGCACTCGGAGCAAGGCAATCCCAAGCACAAATACAGGTTGAGCAGAGATTGAGAGCAGCCCAGACAAGGAGGATTTGGGGTTTGTGGTGGACGAAAAGCTGAACATTGGACACCAATGTGGGCTTGCAGCCCAGAAATCCAACTCTGTCCTGAGTTGCAACAAAAGACTCATGGCCAGCAGGTCGAGGGAGATGATTCTCCCCCTCTTCTCTGAACTCATGAAACCCCACATGGAGTGTTCTATTCAACTCTGAGGCCCCCAGCACAAAGGTATGGACCTGCTGGAGCAAATCCAGCTGGGGTGACAAGGATGATCAGAGGACTGGAGCATTTCTCCTATCAAGGTGGTTTGAGAGATTTGGGGCTGTTCCACCTGAAGAAAAGAAGGCTCTAGGAAGACCTTCTTGCAGCCTTCCAGTGCCTGAAG
>VYZT01046163.1:0-54374 GCA_013400735.1 Pomatostomus ruficeps
TATATATAAATATATATTAATATGTAATATTAGGATTTATAGAATATATCGGAAAATTAGAATATATAGAATATGTTAGCATATAGAATATATAGATTAATATAATAGAATAATCTATGTAGAATAGAATTATATATAGAACATATGATATAATATAAAAATATCAGTAATATAAAGAATAATATATGTAGATTATATTAAAATATATATAGAATATATAAATCTGGGGTTATCATCCAAGGCTTCAGATCTCACTGCCAGGGATCAATTACAGAATAATTAAGGTTTGAAGTGACCTCTGAAGATCCCCCATGGATGGAGATTCCTCCACTCCTCTGATCTCAGCTCCAGTTTCTGACCACCCCTCCATTATTAAAGGTTGGGATTTTTCTAATCTGAATTTCTCTCCCTGCAGCTGGCACTTGTTGCCCTTCATTTCTTTACCAAGCCCTCCAGGACAGTTCTGTGTCTCTCTCCTCTGTGGATCTCCACCAGTAAGCTGCAGAGAGCAACCAGGTTCCCCTTCCACCATCCCTTCCCCACTTATCGAACACAGCTGCCCTCTCCTCTGCTTATACGGAGATCCCAGAATGGTTTAAATTGGAAAGTACCTTCAAAATCATCTCATTGTCCCCCCTGCCATGGGCAGGGACACCTCCCACTGTCCCAGGCTGCTCCAAGCCCCGTCCAACCTGGCCTCGGACACTTCCAGGGATCCAGGGGCAGCCACAGCTTCTCTGGGAACCCTGTGCCAGGACCTCACCATCCTCTTTATAAAAAATATCTTTCTTATACCTAACCTAAATTGTCCCTCTTTTAGTTTAAAACCATCACCCCTCGTAGAGAGTTTGTCCATGTACTCCACATGCTCCAGCCCCTGACAAACTTGGTGGATTCTGCTGCGTTTGCTCCACTGACCAGCGTCTCCTTGTGCTACAGAGCTCCAAAAATTGATGTTCCCTCGTGTCACCTCTGCTGGGCAGAGAGGAATCCGTACCTTTCACCTCGAGCCTGGCCGTGGTGTGGCCGGCAGCCGTGTGGCAGCTGTAGTCGCCCGCGTCGGCGCGGCTCAGGTCGCGGATGAGCAGCGTGTGCACCTTCCCCTCCTGCTGGATGCTGCACCTGGGGCTGGGGCGGAGCACGGACCCACCCTTCTTCCACTCCACGGCGACATCCGCCTTGGACAGCTCGCAGGACAGCTGGGCAGTGCCACCCTCCTGCAGCTCCAGGTTGTGCAGCGCCTTCACGAATGTGGCCGGGGCAGCTGTGGGGAGATTATATTTGTAGTTATATTTGTAACCAAATTGAAGAGGAAAAACCAGCTTAAGGCATTGGTATGGGTCATCTTTCCAAAATCATGCTAAATGTCTTAAAATAAACGCTTTTCAGTGCTTTCAGACCTCTTTTTTGATAAATATGATCTAAAAACATCATAAGTGGCAGATAAACTCAGAGCATTTTCTTGACACTCTTCAGCATTGATTCTGACATCTGATCAGCTGCTTATCTGGATGGTCTTCAAAATATGTTAATATTAATATCAAATAACATCAAAGGATGTTAACTATTATATCAAATAACATCAAAGGATGTTAATAGTAATTATTATATCAAATAACATCAAAGGATGTTAATAGTAATTATTATATCAAATAACATCAAAGGATGTTAATATTAATCTTCGCTCTGCTTACAATAAAAATGACTGGAATGACTGGCTCAGGTGTACCTCTCTAAAATGCTAAATTAGAGTAGCAGAATCTCCCTAATTCCCGAGGCTCCCTGATCCCAAATGCACCTCTCCAGAGGTCAGAGCAGTGCCTGCCGGTCCCTGCCCAACCCCTCTTTCTGCTCACCTTCCACCTTCAGCTGTGCTGCTGACGAGTGCTGCCCCACTCGGAAACTGATGGACCCACAGTCCTCCAGGGTCACCTTCCTCAGGATCAAACTGTGCCGTGTCCCCTGGACTCTGATCTCGTTCATCTCGTTGGACTGCAGGGGAACGTCCCCCAGGAACCACTGGGCCTCCTGAGCCGTTTCCCGGGACAGGCGGCACTCGAACACCGCGTCCTGTCCTTCGAATGTGGCCACGTCCTTCAGCCTCTCCACGATGGTGGCTGCTGCTTCTTCATGGAAAGGGCAACAGAGTTTGAGATCTGCTTGCAAGTGATGCTCCCCGGGTTAAATATCTCGTTATGCTCTTTCTTGGCAGTTCTAGGCTCTTGTTATGTGAAACCCTAAATAGTAAATCTGGGGTTTTCAGCCTGCAAGAGAAGGCTTTGGGGACACCTCACTGGGGCCTTCCAGGAGATTACAAAAAGGAGAGAGAGGGATTTTTTATATGGTCAGATAGTGACAGAAAAAAATTGAATGTTTTCAAACTGAAAGAGGGCAGGGTTAGGTTAGATGTCCGGAAAAAATTCTTCCCTGTGAGGGTGGGGAGGCCCTGGCACAGGTTGCCCAGAGAAGCTGTGGCTGCCCCATCCCTGGAAGCATCCAAGATCAGGTTGGGCGAGGCTTGGAACAACCTGGGACAGTGGAAGGTGTCCCTGCCCATGGCAGAGGGCTTGAAAGTTGATTATCTTTAAAGTTCTTTCCAACCCAAATCATTGGGTGATTCTAAATTAATTGAAATGTAGGTACAAGGCAAGCAGCAACATGTTATAATCTTGCAGATGCACGATTTATATGTGTGCATATATAATATTATATTATGCACATATATATGACAGTCTAAAAAGCATGCAAGTTATACTGTGTTGTGTGTAAAATAAATATTTAATCTGTTTATAATCATAATCTGTGTGTTGTGAAAAAATTATCAAGAGATTTCCATGGGTGGAAATTAATTATCATTAAACCACAGAATCAAAAAGACTAAAGGCCCATTTCAACAGGTGGAAATTAATTATCATTAAACCACAGATTCAGTGACTAAAGAGAATCATTTCTAGAGATACTGGCCCACTTCTTATCCCTTCAAAACCACTCTCATCTCTGAGATTCCTGTGGATCTCCTTGGGCACAGGACAAGGTTTAGCTGCCGAATTACCCAACCCCTGCCGCGGTGCCACGCTGTGCCCAGCTCCTCCCCACGCCAAGCCCCACCTTTGAGGCGTCCCCACCTTTGAGGTGCACGGCTGCCGTGCTCTGCCGGTCCCCTGTGTCACAGGTGTAGTCCCCAGCATCAGCCTCGCTCAGGTTGTGGATTATCAGCTCCGCCACCGTCCCCGCCTGACGCATCTCGTATTTGTCGCCGGGTCGCAGCACCGTCCCCGCCTTCCTCCACTGCACCGCGGCGCTGGATTTGGAGACCTCGCAGCTCAAGGTGACGCTGCCGCCTTCCTCAGCCTGCTGGTTCTGGAGGGGTTGTGTGAAGGTGACTGAAGAAGCTAAACCAGGAGAAATCAGAGGGGGAAACAACCACGTGTCACTGCTGACTGTGTAACTGAGCCTGGTGCTTGATGAAACTCTGGTGCCATCACAAATTTAGCTCAAACTCAATTCCAAAGTTGGTTGAAAAGCAAAACAAGGAATGACGGAAAGTTCTGTGTTTCCAGGAGCTCTAAGCACTCCTGAACAATCACTGGACACTGCACACACTGAGCACCTCAAAGATTATTCTCCTTCTTGCACAGGAATGTTCATGGATACAGAGTTTTGAGCATCTCCATGCAGGTATCTCAAAACGGGCACCAAAACCACACCTCCAAAGCCTACTCCTGATATCCAAGTTCTTGTGTATTTGGGAAAGTGCATGGAGAAGCTTCTTAACAAAATGTCCTTTATTTGAAATCTGGACCCAGCACAGAAATGAACCCGGGAATTCTCTGTGCTGATGTTATCACTGGTGGGCCAAGGAGGAGTTTTGATGGGTGGATGTCCTGGGGTGATTTTTATGCTCTGGTTTTTGGTTTTTTCTATCGTCTGCTTAAGCCCAGGAATGGTTTCTGTGACCTTGGACTCACGGAGAGAGGACCTGGCGTGCTTTGCTTCTATCTCTTTGAGATAAAAGCACAAGTTTCTTTCTTTTTTTTTTTTGCCCTTGGTTTCCAGAAGGAGTCTGCCCGTCTGTGGGTTAGGACAGGGGGTTTTCCTTCTCCCTGGTCCCTTTTTTTTTTCCCTTTTTTCTGCTTTCCTGCTGGGATTGCAGGTTTTTTTTTCCTTCTTTTTTTTCTTTTCTTTTTTTTCTCCCTTTCTTTTTGGGCTTTTTGGACTGTTTGGCCTGGGTTTTTTTTCCATCTGAACAACCAGACGATCGCCGGGGAGACAGTCGGTGGGACCCTCGCCAGGAGCTGCCGGACCCCCCGGCCCAGCTGGGCCGAACCTTCAGGAGGAGTTGAACTAAAGAGAAGCTCTGAAAATTCCACCATCTTTCCTCCACGGTAGAATATTATTCAAGTTCGGGGTTTTTGTTCTTTTTTGTTTGTTTCGTGTTCTTTGTGCCTGCGTGCACATCACTTGTTAATAAACAGTTTCTTTTTCACGTCTCTCCAAGAAGATTTTTAATTC
Organism: Pomatostomus ruficeps; assembly: GCA_013400735.1. Classification (NCBI taxonomy): domain Eukaryota; kingdom Metazoa; phylum Chordata; class Aves; order Passeriformes; family Timaliidae; genus Pomatostomus; species Pomatostomus ruficeps. The sequence continues at coordinate 4,513 of VYZT01046163.1, forward strand.
CGAGCCTTGGCTGGGGGGAGGGGCTGTAAGTCTGCCTTTTAGAGGAGATACCTTTTCAGAGTCTCCTCCCAAAATTTGTCTAAAACCAGGACAGTGGATTTATGAAGTGCCACATGTGGAATTTTGGCTCCTCAAGAACAACCTTGGTGGCTCCACACTTATTGGTATTTATATTTATATATATTATTTTTTACAGCCAATTGGCTGAATTGGCATTTACAGTGTGACTGCAGAGGCTTCCTCATCTTCCTGGGTTTGGAATTCTTCTCAAGGACTGCTGGAGCAGCTGAGACCACACTCAGAGACTCAAAAGGGCCAACACCACCGGAGGATCTACTTACAGCACCAACATTCTGGTGTCACTGAGTTGTGGAGTGAGTGTGACAGCAGGAAGGTGAGTGCCCTTCATGGGAGATCCCTCAGGGATATTTCAAAAGATGGGATTTAACAACATCCTGGCTCATCTTTGTTTTTCCTCATCACATCTCTCAGAAAAAGTCGCCTTAATATTGTATTTGTGTCAGAAGAGACTGGGAGAAAAACAGATATATTGGCACATCACACCTATTTTAAAGACCCTCGGCACTAGAAGTGTTTAGGTGCCTTGCTCATTAGCTGAAATTGTGTCTAAATTTGAACAATTTCACCTGGATCCCCATTTTTCCAGGCAGAGCTACAGCTCAAAGGATGGTTAAGCATCAAAAATGCTTTTATTCTCATTTTAGCTCCAGCCCTGGCTGTCTGAGTGACTAGAGAGAGGCTGTAGGGTCTCAGAGTGTGGAAATAGTTACTGCACTTGAGTCCCTGCATTTTCTTTACTCAGGACACCCCAGGACTTCCAAAAGTGAAAGGACTCAGCTGCTTTTTGACAGCACAGTACGTCTGAAGTCAAGGACAGGAGTATAAATCGTCTTGGCAAAGCAAAACTAAGAGAGAGGAGTGAGTTTCTCATCTTAAAAAGAAAACAACACAACCTCCATTTAACAGTCAAAGTGGCTGTTGTTTGTTCATTTCCATTATCACAGGGGCATTTGCCAGAGTCTCCTGGTTTGGAGTGAAAAATCTTTAAAGTACGGACTGTTCCCTCCTGCCTGGTTTCAAACTTGGAGCTTGGGGAGATCACCTGAGGGCCTTTTTTGCATTTCACCTCAGCACTGGGCTGGCAGAGCTGGCAGCAGGGGACAGCTGAGTCCTCCTCCTGCCCTTCCACGCTCTGCAGTTTCTCCTGAAAGACTGGAGGTGGCACTGAAATTACAAACAAGGCAAAGGATTTGTTTGCTTTGCTTTCTTTGCTTTGTTTGCTTTGCTTTCCAGGCACCTTTGTCTCATTTCCTTCGGTGTTTAAGCTACAGCCAAATGATTAAATATTAAAAAAATACTCTGACTTCAGTTTTATTTACTGAGGGGTGAAAAGAAGCTTCTAAGAGGGAAGGAAAAGGATTTTGGATGGAGAATTTCATCAAAATAATGAAGAAAGAAAGAAAGAGAGAAAGAGGGAAAGAAAGAAGGAAAGGAAGAGAAGGAAGAGGAAGGAAGGAAGGAAGGAAGGAAGGAAGGAAGGAAGGAAAACAGATCTGAACAACTTGATCTGGTTGAAGATGTCCCTGCTCAAGGCAGACAGATTGGACCAGATGACTTTTAAAGGTCCCTCCAAACCCAAATTATTTCCTGTCAGCACAAGGAAAACACCCCCTGCTCCCACTGACCCTGCTCCACACCACGAGCAGCCCTCACCTTTCACCGTGAGCTCGGCCGTCGACGTGTGGGGTCCCACTCGGAACGTGACGGTGCCGATGTCCTGCTCGGTCACCTTCCTCAGGGTCAGGGTGTGGATCTTCCCCTTTTCCACCGAGATCTCATTCATCTCGTTGTTCTGCAGAGCGACGTCCTGCAGCTTCCACTCGACGTCCCTCGCGTCCTCGTGGGAAACCTGGCACCGGAAGGTGACATCGTCCCCTTCGGACACCACCATGTCCTTGAGGCCGCTCACGATGGTCACGTCGGGCTCTGCAGAGAGGCAGAAATGGGAAATGAAAGGGAAAACACGGATCAAAGCGTGGAACCATGAATAATACAGGAATACTTTTGAAGTCACCGGGTCACAGGTGGCCAGGTCACAGCAGATGGCTCAGCACCTTGTCCTTCAAGGGCCTCCGAGGGTGGAGACAGCACAGCCTCTCAAATCCCATCTCAAACTCTGCTTGCAGTGGACTTGGCACCAGGACAAATGACTTTTGGGTAGTGGCTTTACCACTTGTCCTTGCTTGGAGACTCACTGCATATTGATTATTTTAATTATGCTTGATACTCTAATTGGGTGAACAAGGCATGAGAGCTGGATGCCAAATTCAGGATTTTTAAGTTTTTTCGATTTGTACTTAGATATCTTCACAGAATAACTTCTAACAGAATAAAACCTGCTCTTTGCTATTGCATTTCTGTGAGCAGAGCTGCATTTACTCCATGCTGACGCTCCAAACTGGCTGAGCACCTGGCTGGCTTTGTCCCCTCAGCAGAACTCCCTGGATTAGTGTGAGCACAGGGGATCTGCACTGCAGCTCACCTGACTCCTGATTCTGGGACAGCTGGGCACCTGTGCAAGGATCATGCAGACAAACCCCAGCAAAGCTGTATCTACCCCAAACCTGCTGGGGAGCTCAAAGGAACCATAAAATCACCGAGGTTGGAAAAGACCTCTAAAATCACCGAGTCCAGCTATTCCAAAAGCAGCCCAGCCTCCCTCGGAGCGAGCACAGGGGATATTCCTGCAGCTGAGGTCACCATCTGCACGAGGAAGGTGCAGCTGGGTGGGATGTGCAGGGCATCCATGACGTGGGGCAGCCTGTGGAGAGGCTGCGGGTGTTTGTTCCACCCCGGTGGCCCAACCGAAGCCTGGCAATGAGATTAAGGCAGATGCGGCTGCCGTGTGACTGGGAGCTGGGGCTGGGCCATCTGCTCATGCCATGCAATGGTATCAAGCAAATATTGCAATCCATGAGTCACGGGTTACAGCTGCCTCATCCTCTCCTGCCCACCAAGTCAACCTTTGCTTTGGTGCATCCACTGATGCCTGATGGTTTTTGTCTTTTCTTTTTATACCCATTTTATACATTTCTATCCCCTTTCCCTTTCCTTTTACCCTTTACCTTAATACCCTGTACCCTTAGTACTGCATGTTTATAATTTTGTAATCTGATACTGAGCTCAGCTTGGGGCTTCTCTGAGGGGAGCAGACGGAACATCCCGAGTGTCTCCAAAGCAGAGGCTCCAGCCTTGCCCGGAGCCTCCTCTCTGCAACAGGTTTGTTCAGCTGGGCTGGAGTCTCCCTTGGGGGGTCATTAGAATGGGGGACAGTTCCCTCATTTGTTCCGTTTCTCACTGGGGATTTGAGGTCGATCTGCTCATTGCTGAGCTCCATAAAATTGTATCCGTGTTGTACACGGGTGGGTTTTTCTGGGTCCAGTCGAGACTCGAGGATACACACGGAGCTGCTCAGCATGTTTTCACCTTTGATCCCATTAAACCCGAGGTAATATCCTTTTTCCCTATACTGCTGTCTGCCTCTTATTTTTACCAGCACTTAAAGCATCACACTGACCATAAGATTTTTTTCCTGATACCCTTCCCTACACTCTATGTTTATCTCAGTAACTCATTTTACATTTTGTATGTGGATATAACTCAATCACGTTGTGAAATCTCAGTTTCCTAACGGGAAAATCTCCTTGTGCCAGTAAACAGGCCTTGCCTTTCACGGTGAGTTTGGCAGAGCTCGTCTGGTCTCCGGCCTTGCAGGAATATTCTCCAGCATCCCCGGGCTGCAGGTGGTGCACACGGAGCTCCCGGAGGGTCCCATCCTGCCACATCTCATACTTGGAGCTGGAGTGCAGCAGGACCCCATCCTTCCTCCACTCCACTTCTGCTTTGCTGACGGAAATCTCGCAGCGCAGCCGGGCCGTTCCTCCCACTTCCACCTCCTCGTTCCTCAGCTGCTGCTTCAGCTGGGGTTTGACGGCTGCAAAATGAGAAATAAATAATACATGAGCTCTCTGCTCGGCTGCCAGCTCTGCACAGCTCAGCACGAGGCACCTGATGATGCAGAACGATTTTGCATTGAGTGGTGATATGATAATAAAACCATTTTTTCCCTATAAACAGATCTGTTGTGTATACCCAGAGGATCAGAAAGTTTCCTAAATACCTTTATATCCCATGAAATCAAAGACATCCACATCACACCTTTTATGCTTCTGCTCTGCATATTGGAAACTCCAACTCACATAAAGATTTTGCCTGAGCAAACCCTTGAACTTTCTATTTAAACCAGTGCAAATCAATTCACTTTTACAGAAATACTCCTGATTTTCAACAACTAAATGATGTAAAGCTTTAAATTAATTTCGAGTTCTCAGCTGTCTTTTCAAGACCCAGATCGTCACAAATCCTTCCAGGTGATGCACAAATGGACATTTATTCAAGCAGAGCATGGAACAGCTCAGATCACAGCTTGTCCCTGTTGGAAACAAGAAGGGAATATCCACAGGGTGCGTGTGAGCAGTTGGAAAAACGGGAATCTCAGTGCTCGTGGTTCTCTGTCTAAACACAACTGAGAGACAGGTAAAGCAACCACTGGGCTCCTTCACCCACAGCTGACCCTGTGGCTGCTTTTTGGGTCAGATTCAGCCAAAAGGTGTTGTTTGAAAGGTTATGGCTTAGATCAAAGCCACAGGTTCCACCCAGCTTTGAAATAATCACAGATGGTGCTGGGATGGCCCTGTTTGAGCAGGGGGTTGGACCAGTGACCTACTCTGTGATTCTGTGATCAATCCCAGACATCATTCCTGGTTTGGTTAACCACAACATTCTCAGGATATTCACAGGAAGATTAAAAATAGCAACCTCAAAATGCCCTTTTTTTAAAATGATGTGTGATTTGCTCTTGACTCAAGTGAGCCAGAAAAATTGCCAAGTGCCAGAAAAAGCTTTGTTAGTATTTCGAAACCCCCACGATGCAGAATTTCTTGCTTTTATCGCATCAGAGGAAGGGGTCAGTGCACTGCACTCTGTGCTTTACAGGCTTAAATATCCCACCAGACCCACTTCTCTGCTCTCTGCTTTGACTGGGCACCTTTTCCCTCGTTATCTCAACTTTTGGATTAATAAAATCATTCACAGAGTTCCACCAGTGCCTCTCCTCCGCCCCGGGTGGATGCCACGCTAACCATTCACTCTGAGGACTGCAGTGCTCTGCTGGTCTCCCGTGTCACAAGTGTAATCAGAGGCATCCTCTGGCTCCACGTTATGAATCACGAGCTCAGCTCTGCGCCCCCTTAATTTGATTTCGTATTTGGCGCACGGGAAGAGCTCCACGGTGCCTTTCCTCCACTCCACCGCCGCGTTATCCTTCGTCAGCTCGCACTGGAATTTCACCGCGGCTCCTTCCTCGGCCTCCTGGTCTTTGAGCTGCTTTTGGAAAAGAACTGGCAGGGCTAAAAGAGAAAAGAAAAGCATCAACAGGATCTTTTTGTGAGGCCTGAGTCAAGTCCCAGTTAACACAGATACTTGGAGAACACTCTGCTTTTCACTGGGATATTCCCAGGTAGGATCCACGTTTTCTAATTTTCCCGGAGATCTTGCTGCACCAGAAGAAGCAATCTGCACCCATAACGTTTATTTCCTTTGTTCCTCGACTCCAATCCTTCCCAATGGTGAATTCTTTGAATGATTTTATCCCTCATTTGATCTAACAACGATCTCAAGAGCAAAGAACTTCAAAACTCCGTGGACAGCCTTGTGAGGTCAGGGAAGTCGTTGTCTGTCTTCTTTCAGGATTTGAAAGAAAAGATTCTTTTTAAACACTCAAACAACATGCCATGTGAAACGTCCAGGTGTTAAATCATTGCTTTTTCTTTCATTTCTCCTCAGGCACAAAGCTTGAAAATATTTCCTATTCTAACCCAAAACTCAAACGCAGCACTGGAAGAACAAACTATCATCCTCTTCCATGCTCATTAACAATAAAAAAATCTTAATATATCCTATCAAAAGGAAAATATTCACGGAGAATAAGAATAATGTACTAAAAATTATTCTGAAATGGTTGTTTTGCGTGTGGGAGGAATCAGTTCCTTTAGGAGCCAGCTCACAGCACGTACCTGTCACGTTCAGAGCTGCCCTGCTTTCCCGATACCCCGTGTCACAGCTGTATTCTCCTGAGTCTTCCAGCCTGAGACTGTGCACCAAGAGCTCTACCAGGCCTCCCCTCTGCCTCATTTCGTATTTCTGGCCGGGCTGCAGCCCCACTCCTCCTTTCCTCCACTCCACGGCAGCGCCGGGTTTGGACAGCTCACAGCAGAACGTGGCTGTGCCTCCTTCCTCACACTCCTGATTCTGCAGGGGCTGCTTAAATGTGACGGGCAGCGCTGCAAAATTGGAGAGGAAAACGTTTCAAGAGCGTTTTAGTGCCAGAAGGATCCAGTCCCACATCATCCTTCAGATATGGCTCATCCTAATGATTCCACAATCAGTGATTCCACAATCCTGGGGCTGCAGCTCCCTACCTTGGCAAAATCTTCCTTGAAGCACTAAGGGAACCAAGAACGGAGGACAGATGAAGTTAGGAGAGATCTGGTCTTAGAGAGGTCCACAGAATGGCCTGGTTTGGGGTCTGAAGGAGTCAAACTTCCCAGGGAAGAATTTATGGATGCTTTAGGCAAAGATCACTGGGACACGGCCTCTCTCACACAGATCCTGGTCCCTTAACAGAGGTCTCTGAGTTTGCCATATTAAACGAAGAGTATTTTCCCTAAATAAAGCTTCTATCAACATATAAAAGATCAAGATGGCATTGATCTTCTGGGAAGAGATCAAAATTGAGTGATAAAAGGGAAGGGAAATCCAGATCTCAGTTAAGGCTTTGCTCTGGATGGCAGAAGGAGTGAAGGAAAACAGGTGTGGATTCGAGTTGCCTGCAGTCAGCACTCACACCTGAAGTTCAAAGCCTCCAGAAACCACACAGCACATTCACACATCACAGAAATCCCTTATCCCCTGACTGGTGCACCTCTTCCCATCCCAGGCAGGCATTACACCCCGTTAGGCATCCCTGATCCCATTCCCTGCACTCAGGGCAGGAGGGTTCAGCATGTTTTGACATCATGACAATGTTCAAGGCCAGGCTGGTTGGGCCTCTGAACAACCTGAGACAGTGGAAGGTGTCCCTGCCCATGGCAGGGGATGGAAATGGATGAGCTTTAAGGTCCCTTCCAACACAAACCCCTCGAGAATTCTGGGATTTAATTGCTTTCACATTCCAGAAGAACCTTTCTACCCTGCCCGTGTGCCATGCCCACGAAGAACTTTTATTCAGGCGTGGACCAGCAGCAAAACAAATCAATGACTACGGAGAACACCAGGAAAAGCTCCTTTCACTCCACTTCATTGAGCCAAGGGGCAGCACTGCCTACCGTGCACGGCCACCGCCGCCGCTGTGCGCTGGTGTCCGGAGTCGCAGGTGTAAACTCCGGAATCCTCCACTTCCAGGTCATGAATGAGCAACTCAGCAGCGCAGCCCTGCTGCCTCATCTCGTATTTCAGACCTGGGTAGAGAGTGACATCCCCTTTCCTCCACTCCACAGGAGCCTTGGGTTTGGTGAGCTCACACCTCAGGGTCACCGTGCCACCTTCCTCCGCCTCGGCGTCCTGGAGCTCTTGTGTAAAAAGGGCTGGCAGGGCTATAAAATAGAAATGTGACTTGGACCCACTGCAGCTGCGGCTTGGGAAAAATGAAAGTAGAAGGAAAATGAAAGCACCAAAAGAGATTTTTTTTGCAGATGTCTCTAAACCACAATGCTCTAGATTCAAACTACAAGGATATTTCCCCGGAGGAGGAATAGGAATAACTGCAGAATGAGAAGAAATGGATTTCAAGACATTACCTTTGCCATGGAATATAGACAGCTTAATCTAATCTGCGATCTAAAAATGGAATAATCGTTTTTCTACTCTAGAAGTAGCCGGTGTGCTGCCCTGATCACGGAAGAAGTGTTCTGAAGACCAGCAGGGAATTTTAAAAGTTCAGATTCCTTCCTAAGGCAGTTGCAAGAGTTCATACTCCCTCTTAAGGCAGGGAATTTTCAGAGTTCAGATTCCCTCTTAAGGCAGGCCACTTGCAGGAGAGATTTCAGTTATTCTGACAGCAAAATACTGAAAAAAATGCATTTAATTCTGCAGTGCAATTCCCTTTTTCTGCCTGGCCACTCCACGAGCTGCACAGACCAGGCTGTCCTGCACACCTTGTAATTTACAATCTTTTCCTTAAGCATCACTAAATCACAAATTTTAATTTTATTTTCAGAAGATATTAGAACTTTCCCTTTTTTCCTTTTTTTTCTTTACCATGGACTGTCAGCGTGGCAGTCGTCTGCTGATCTCCACACACACAGGTGTAAACTCCAGCATCCTCCTCCTCCAGCTCACGGATAATCAGCTTTGCAACAGCACCGTCCTGACTCATTTCGTATTTGCCGCTCTCCTTGAGCACCTCCCGCCCTTTCTTCCACTCCACCTCAGCAGGTTTGCTCAGCTCACACTGCAGAGCTGCTGTGCCCTTTTCCACAGCTTCCAGGTCCTTCAGCTCTCTCTTGAACTCCGGAGGCAGCGCTGAGGAGTAAAAGAGGGGGAATTTTCCTCAAAAAGCAGCTCGGTGAGGTCCTGGGGAGAGGTTTCGTTGGTATCGTGGTGATACCAAGCCCTGATCCAGGCCAGTGGAACACAACGGGAAATCTCCCCCTGCTTCCCTGGACACCGGATCACGGCAAGGGCAGGGAGATGAACCAGCACAGCTGAGGGGGAGAAACACCACCAAGGGATGATTTTCCCAGTTCTAAGACAAGGAGGAAGCACACGGAGTCCAAAGGAACACAAACAGGAAGGGAAGGGCACAGAATGGAGATTTGGGCAGGCTTGGAGGACGTTCATCCAAGGATTACGTTACCGTGCACCGTTAGTGCAGCCGTGCTGCTCCTGTCCCCGCACACGCAGGAGTAATCCCCGCTGTCACCCAGCTCCAAGGCATGGATCACCAGCTCCACCACGCGTCCCTCCTGCCTCAGGCTGTACTTGGAGCCCGCGGTGAGGACGTGCTGGCCCTTCCTCCACTGGACACGGGCAGGGGCCTTGCTCAGCTCGCAGCGCAGAGCGGCCGTTCCACCTTCCACCGCTTCCTGGCTGCTCAGTTCTTCTTGGAACAGTGGAGGTGCAGCTGAAGGATGCAGTAAAACGTGTTACAAACTCAGGGTGTCGCCAGGGAGGGGCGAGGAGGTGACAGGGGAATGTAGAGGTTATGGAAAGGTTCAGCATCAGCCACAAAGAGAGGGAAGAGAAATGAAAACATCCTAGTGGGTACAGACATCCTAATCCTTTTGGGTTGACTCTGGCTTCCTACAGCAAAACCACACAGTCCTCAGCAGATTTACACCTCCTTTCCTCCTCGGGAAAACTGGGAATACCAACTCTGAGCCCCTTAATTCACACACGTTGGTGTCTTCCACAAACTTCATGGCTTTGCACTCTCTTTTCCTACTCACAGAGCTGCCCTGCTCTGCTCTGACAGCTCCTCACTCATCCCCATTCCTTCTTCCTTCAGAGATCCTTGAAGAGGCACATCCAGGACCCACAGATTCTTCTTGACTCCCAAAATAAATCTCCAGCTGCTGAATGCTAGCCTGGGTTCTTGTCTCAGAACACATTTTCCCCACTAAAGTATAATATATTGGGTATAATTCTTGTACCCATTGCAAGCTGTGCCCTTGGAATAAACGTGGTGACCTTCACACGAGTCCCTCTACTAACCAGGTGGGATAATGGGATATTCCACTTGTTTTACAAGGTTGGATATCTCAGATCTCAAAATTCATGTCCAGAACAGTGAGACTAAGCTAGAATATCCAGGCTAAAGAACAGGCTTAGCCCTGGTTTGGCACATTTCCCACTCCAGCAGTGTTGAGTTGAAACACCAGACTTGTTTGCCCAGCAAATTCTCCCTCCAACAAAGTAAGACCAGAAGGAGGTCACAGAAAGGATTTGTTCTTTCCTTAGAAAATCATTCTCCAAATGGAAATCTATCTTTGTGCCTCAGGACAGGAGTTAAGGGCACAAAACCCAATACAAACACAACTTAGTGCAGAAGAAATAATTAACAGAGCCTTATTCTGGATACCATTACTCCCTATATTGAAATGGCTGATATTGAGAATTTCAGAAAGGAATGGCAAAGACCAAACAGATTGGTGGTTTAGAGAATAAATGCAGGAGAGGAAAGACCGAAGAATAATGGGATTATGTGGCAGGAAAGGAACGGCAGAAGGGGAAGAAGAAAGGAGAGCAGGCTGATGTTTAAGGAGAGGAAAAGGCAAAAGGATGGCACAGAGAAATGCCGGCAGGAATTTTCCAGTTTCCACAGCCTGCAGGTGAGGAGGGGCAGGGAACACTTCCAAATTAATGGCAGTTCGGTTAATCAGGATGAACAGACAGACAGATGTGGAAAATGGAACAGCATGGAGCAGAGGACAGAGGTTTCCAGTCAGGAAACAAGAGGTCAGGATGGCTTTACCCCGGACTGTCAGGACAGCCGTGCTCTGGCGCTCTCCACACACACAGGTGTAGTGTCCTGCGTCCTCCTCAGCTATGTCACAGATCACCAGCTCTGCCTGGAGCCCTTCCTGCCTCATTCTGTATTTCCCACTGGGCTTGAGGATCCTCTGGTCCTTGCGCCACTCCACGGGAGCAGCCTTGGAGAGCTCACAGAGCAGGGAGACTTCTCCGCCTTCTTCTGCCTCCTCGTCCTTCAGCTCTTCCTTAAAGAGCGCTGGCAGAGCTGGAGGATGCAACACGGACACAGGGACATGAGAAAACCAGAATTAAACCCCTAATTTCTTTTTTGAAATGCCTTTTTTTTTTTTTTTGAGGCAATTTTGCCTTTGACATTTTTATTTTTTTGAAATGCCCCTTGAGCCTTTTCTTCAGCCTATTATGGATATTCTTAGCTGCAACCAAGTTCAGAAACTCTGAAAGCGTCTTTCTTTGAGTGTGATGTGATTTCAGTCACCCTGAGGGATCCGTTCCCGGGGGTTTTGTTGTTATTTAGAGTGAAAGAGCAAAACAGAAAGACCCAGACCTCAGATCAACAGCACTCTCAAATAACACTGCTGGATACAAAACTATTGTACCCTCACAAATGTCATTTTTTTGGAGGCTGCTGCTGTTATTTTCTGGTTTGTTTTTATTAAACTATCACAGCCCCACCGATGTGAAAGCAGTCAGATTTTAAAATAAAAGTACTCTTGGTTTTAAATTGAAGTTCAAAGGGCCATTACATCTAATTAGCATTTCAGATTCTTACTAATGGGAAACATTTTGGAAATCATAACCCAAAGACAGAACAACCTACAGGAATCAGTCTTCAGGAAAACTAATTATTAATATTTGCTCACAAAAGAAAGGGGTACAGAATACACAGAGCACACCCCAAATGCCTCAGGAAAACTCCATGTCACAGGAAAGCCCAAATCCCAGGTTTTTGGAAAAAAATGGAGGGGACAGAACTGAAGTAAGATCCTCAAAGCCCAGAAATGGTACTCCATTTAAATGGATACTCATGGATGAGAGGAGAGCAGAAATCTGGGAATGAGGTTATTCACTTAAGGATTTATTCCTGGATTGATTTATTGAGAGCTGGCAGGATAAAGAGCACAGCTTCTGTGTGGTTTTGGGTTTCTTTAAATCCCTGTCAGGGTATTTAAAAAATCCTTCAAACCCAGGTGAGGGGTAAGGAGCCCTGGAATGATAACTCTCATCTCACTCTGCATTTCTGACTCATTTAAAGGATCTGGGACACTCAGAGGACACCACGACCAGGTGGCCCAGCGAGAATCTCCTCCTCCTTCTGCTCCTCAACCCTCACTTCTCCTTTTCCAGCTCCTGGAGAACAGGGCCTGACAGACCACAGCTGTTAGTTTTGGGGAAAACTGGGGTGGGCTGAAGTGAACCACGGGGCTGGAGCTGGAAAACGCAAATATCCAAGAAGAGGGGACTTGCACAGAAAGAAACTTTTGGTTTAATATCCAAGAAGAGGGGACTTGCACGAGAGAAACTTCTGCTTTTCTCCTTCTAAAGGGCAGATTAATAACGACCCAAAAATTCGCCCACGAGCGACTCTTTCCCAGGAAGAAATGAGTTATAAATAGGATGAAGGAAGAGGAAAGGCTAAAAACAAAGACAACTGAAACTGCACTTCAGAATGATGTCTATCTCGAGAGATATTTATCAATTTTAATAAGGACTTTTTACCATGGACTGTCAAGGTTGCTGTTGTCTCCTGGTCCCCACACACACAGGTGTAATCTCCAGCATCTTTTACTTCCAGGGCACGAATGACCAGCTCTGCAGTGGTGCCAGACTGTCTCATTTGATATTTGTCACTCGCTTGGAGCACTTTGGGCCCTATTTTCCACTGCACTGGGGCTCCTTTGGTTAATTCACAGCTCAGAGTGACTGATGCTCCTTCCTGGGCTTCTTCATCCTTCAGTTCTTCCTTGAAAAGCACTGGCAGGGCTGGGAATGGAAAGCCAATAGAAAGTGTGTTTAAACCGAGTGATCGGCATCGTGGATTCTCAGCTGAACTTCAAACCTGGCCAGATCAGGCGGTTGGAGGTTGAGGTTATCACTACGAGGATCTGGAAAACCGAATCCAGCAGTACGACAAGAGGTGCTGAGCTGCCAGGCCAAAGCACAGGAGGCTGGATGGATTCAGGGCGGAATTTAAAGGATTTATCACCAGGCAGAACATCTCAGCTGATCCAACCCGAGCATTTCCTGGGTGCAATTCCCTTAAATCCACAACACAGCAGTGCAACTGCAGGGAGAGACAGTCCTGTCCTCCAGCTCCTTTTTCAGCAAAATCAGACCAAAACCAAACAGATGAACAACACCTGGACACAAATTAACTCCCAGGAAAATGGTGAAACAAGAACTGGACACAGATCAACTCCCAGAAAAATGGTGAAACAAGAACTGGACACAGATCAACTCCCAGAAAAATGGTGAAACAAGAACTGGACACAAATCAACTCCCAGGAAAATGGTGAAACAAGAACTGGATGCAAATTAACTCCCAGGAAAATGGTGAAACAAGAACTGGATGCAAATTAACTCCCAGGAAAATGGTGAAACAAGAACTGGACGCAAATTAACTCCCAGGAAAATGGTGAAACAAGAACTGGACGCAAATTAACTCCCAGGAAAATGGTGAAACAAGAACTGGACACAGATCAACTCCCAGAAAAATGGTGAAACAAGAACTGGACACAGATCAACTCCCAGGAAAATGGTGAAACAACAACCAGACACAGGTTAACGCCCAGGAAAATGGTGAAACAAGAACTGGATACAAATCAACTCCCAGAAAAATGGTGAGAGGTGAACACTTCATGGATGTTGTACAGAAACAGAAAATGGACACTCATCTGCATTTACCCTTCACTATCAGAGAGGCCGTGCTCTGCTGCTCCCCACACACGCAGCTGTAATCCCCCGCATCCTGCAGCTCCAGGTCGCGGATTTCCAGCTCGGCCACGCCGCTCTCCTGCCTCATGACGTATTTGTCACTTGTCCTGAGCATTTTGTTCCCTTTCTTCCATGCCACGGCTGCAGCCTTGCTCAGCTCGCAGCGCAGAGTGGCTGTCTGGCTTTCTGTGGCTTGCAGGTCCTGCAGGTCCTCCTTGAAAAGGGCTGGCAGGGCTGAAGGTCACAAAACGGACAGAGGACATTAAAAATGACACGGGTGACAGGAGGGATGGGGTGGTACAGAAGCAGAGAACACTTCAGGGTGGAAACAGGGTGTTTTCCTTATAATTCTGGGATGTTGGACAAACAACAGACAGAAGGAGAACAGCCTGGGTACAACCAGTTCTTACAGAGAGTTTACAGCTTTAAAGAAATAATTCAGCCACAGGTGAACACACAACCAACATCAACGAGCTGGCACAGAAATCCACAATAATACCGATCTATTTCTATTATTTTTACCATGCACTATCAAGGCCGCTGTTGTCTCCTGCTCTCCACACACACACGTGTACTCCCCAGCATCTTTCAGCTCCACATCCTGGATGAGCAGCTTCGTCACTGTGCCCTCCTGCCTCATTTTGTACTTGTCACTGGCTCTGAGCAAAGTGCTGCCCTTCCTCCACTCCACGGGGGCAGCCTTGGTCAGCTCGCACCTCAGAGTGGCTGCCTGGCCCTCGGTCACCTCCTCGTCCTTCAGGCTCTCCTGGATGCCCGCAGGCAGCGCTGAGGATGCAACGGGAACAGGGTTAAAGGGAGCAGCAAACACAGCCTGCTGGTGAGGGCATGGTGGGGAAGGGAAGGTGGGGAGGTGTCTTCGGGCTTGATCTCACATCTGCTTCAGGGATCAGGTCCTAAAACCACTTTGTACACGGAACTGGGGAAGGGAAGGTGGGGGGTGTCTTCAGGCTTGATCTCACATCTGCTTTAGAAATCAGGTCCTAAAACCACTTTGTACACGGAACTGGGGAAGGGAAGGTGGGGGGTGTCTTCAGGCTTGATCTCACATCTGCTTTAGAAATCAGGTCCTAAAACCACTTTGTACACGGAACTGGGGGAAGGTTTTACCCCTAAATCACAGAATTCACCCTCGTGGTTCTGCCACACGAGGTCAGTCTCGGAGGAGCCGCGCACAGACGACAATGATCGCGGTGATAAAACAAACTCAAACCACAAACTCGATAGCGACGGCATCCAGAGGGAGCTGGGCATTACCATGCACTGCCAAGGCCGCTGTGGACTGCTCCTCCCCACACACACAGGTGTAGTCCCCGGCATCGCTCTCGGCCAGGTTCTGGATCACCAGCTCGGCAGTGACATCCTTCTGCCTCATTTTGTATTTCTCGCTGGGTTTGAGGGCTCTGTGTCCCTTTCTCCACTCCACGGGGGCGGGTTTGGTGAGCTCACAGTGTAGAGTGACCGATTCACCCTCCTGGGCCTCCTCGTCTCTCAACTCCTCACTGAACAGAGCAGGAAGGGCTGAGAACAGAGCAGCAAAGGTTTTTGTGACAAGGAGCTCCTGGCCACCAAAATAAACGACCCTGATATTCACCATCTATCCCCGCCTGGTTATTGAGGTGAGGATCATCTCACAGAAGGAAGATGCTCATTTGCATCAGACAAAATTGGTCTTGTCATTTTTTTTTTAGCAAATATTAAATAAATTTGCTGATTGGGTTAGACATGTATGGAACGCAAACAGCAGGAATGGGGAAATTTCCTGCATGGTCAAAAGTGCAACTTTCTCAGTATAACCCAGCCTAGAAAACGGATACAGCAGGTTACGCCACGATCAGGAAAAAAAGCTAAGGGAAAAATTGATAACGTTTTAATTTACATTTAAAGAATGACTTCAGACCTAGCCCAGAGTTGGGATAAGACTGAAGAGCAGAATCAGACAGAGATCCTGAAAAAGGAAATAAAAAGGAAAGAGGAGGATGATTATCCACTGCAGAAATCTGCCACGAATCCCTGACCCCGGGAAGCTCAGGTGCTTCCTGACACTTCATCCCTTTTAGATCAGCAAACAGAATTATTCAGAGTGTAAAGCTGGATGGAAATGTGGCAAGATAGAGAAGAAGTAAGTTGGGATGACATCCACTGAGTCTTTGGAATGTGATGGAAAATACATTTGGATATAAAATATCCAAGGAAGAGCAGGAGAGGACGGTCTCCAACTCCTGACCAGCAAGAAAGAAATAACTGAATAATTGAAATAATAATAAGGATGTAGAGGATAATTGTGCAGATACTAATGTAAATAGATTAGAAGGAAGGAAAACAACCAGGGAGATGTTGGTCTGCCTCTCTTTCAGGAATGTAAGTTGATGAGGAGTGACACGGGGAAAGCTGAAGTGTTTAATTCCTTTTTCTTCTTTATTATTAAATGCTAACTTTAATTGAGGAAGTAATAGAAATTCTAGCTAGGATAAGAAACAAACAAAAAAATAGAGAATATTTAAATAAATATATTCTCAAAGCACTTTGGTGTGATGAAATTTGTCCTGGAATTCTTAAGGTGCAGGCGCGACCAATTCCAGACATTGACAGTGACACTGGAAAAATCAGAGTGGTTGATGTTCCTCAAGTATGGAAAAAATAGAAACTAAGAGGTGAAAAACATGTATCAGATTGAAATACACTCATTTAGCTCTTGCCGTGTAAACTGATTCTGAAATCCCAGAGAGTAAAGAAATAAAAATCATTTCTGTAAAGTCAGTGGAGCCCATAGAGCTCCAAAATTAAACATCTGATTTAACAAGAGCTGGAGATCTCCCTGACTTCCATGGAGTTTGATAGATCTCCATGAATAAAAACAGGAATTTAGGAATACTCTTCAGTCTTGAAGCTGAATCCCATTCAGAATGCTCATCTTGGAAAAAGAAATACATGATAGAGAGAGGATCCAAGGAATTATGGCCACTTCATTCTTTGAAAAATTTGGATTTGCCAAGAGCTTTTCCCCTCATGAAGGAGCGGACCAGGGTAATTTTTTCTTGACATAGATTAAGCTCAACTGACAGAAATACCGAGTAAATGTTCGACATTCTTATTTTAGTAAAACTTTAACTGAGATACAGGTGGAATTACAGGAGAAATCTGTAATCTGAAAACCGCAGTTACAGGACGTTGAACTGGGGTTTGCACTCACAAAGAAAGAATGAATCAATTAGAATTCCTCACTACTCTCAGTTCAGGATTATTCAGCATTTGCTGTAGAGACTTGGACAATGAAATGCAAAGTTTCATTAATTTTGAAGATGATCTCAAGGTGGGAAGGGAGAGAGGGTGAAAACACTTCTTTAAACGGGATTAAGATCTAAAAACCCTCAATGAACAGTGGTGAAAAAACAGGCTGCAATTCAGCAAGAGGAGGTGGAAAATGCTCTCTTCAGGAATGACCAACAATAAGATGGAGCAGACCTGCAATGAGGGATTTGGGGTTGCAAGAGTCCATGGAGCAACTGCAAGTCAAAAAAATTCAAGTCTGATGCAAATAAAGAAATCTTCATAATTAAAATGTATAACTTGCAGTGTCACATGACTTCTTGTTTGAAATTTTATACAAATATTTCTCCGTTTCTGTAAAATTTGAAACAAGAAGTAATGACTTCAGCCAGTTCCAGGAAGAATTTTGTTGAAATAAAGAATTTTCTGGCAGAGATGATGCGACCTGGGGCTTGAGGATGGACTAAATGACCTGTACAAGTCCACTCCAATTCTATTTTTTATGGTTAAATTGGAAGTTCAAGACTGAAGCAATCCTTGTTTTATTGGCAAATACAAAGATGAAAAGATCTGGGCAGAAAAGCAAAGAAATCAACTCCCTGAATTCAGCCCTCCTGGATTTCCAGGTGGGAAAGAAGCTGAAACTTCTTCTGACTGTGAAATAAATAAAATTTCCCTCTCTTCCATGGGAAGTTTGCAGATGAATTTGACTGAGGGCTGTGAAATATTCTCCTGCTCTAATGCTGAGTATTCTGCAGTACCTGAATGAAAATCAACATTATTCTTGGTCAGAGATAGATAGAAAAGTTGCATTGAACCAAGTTCTTTTTTTGCATTATTTAAAATTAGTCATCAAATCCTAATGCAACTTGAAATAAAACTGCTCTTTTAAAGAGTTATGAATGTTCCTACTGCTCCATCTAAACCAAGGTTCAAGTCAAAAGTGAGTAAAACAGAATAAAAAAAGCAAATATGTGGCATCTTTCAGCTTTTGGAACAAAGAAATGCAGCCCTGCACCAGCAAGAGCAAGGAGGAGAAAACAGGGAAAATGTAATAAAACTGATGGAATGACAATCCTGGTTAGAATTAGACAAAAACCACAATAAAAAGGAGAAAGTCATTACGAACAGAATTAACGGTGGCAAGATTAGAGAAAGACCTCGCTGTGAGTGAGACTGAGGAGGAGGAGGGAGAAAAACCAGCCAGACAAGTCCAATTTCTGCGCTTTTACCGTGCACGGTCAGCGCCGCCGTGGTCCTCTCGTCCCCGCACACGCAGGTGTATTCCCCAGCGTCCCTGCCCTCCACAGCGCGGATCTGCAGCTCTGCCCGGCTGCCCTCCTGCCTCAGGACGAATTTCTCGCTGGGTTTGAGCACTTTGTGCTTCTTCCTCCACTCCACGGGGGCAGCCCTGGACAGCTCACACCGCAGAGTGGCCGTTCCACCTTCCGTGGCTTCTGCGTCCGTCAGCTCCTTCTGGAAGCGCACAGGCAGGGCTGGGGGGTCAAAAGGAGCACAATGTGTGACCCTGGCAGCTGCTCAAGGAACCATTTCTTGTGCTCTGACAACCACGGGTGACCAGCAAAACTTCCCCTAATCAAGCAGGATTAAGGATCACTCTGAGAGCCACAAAAGAGTGGATTTGGGAAGCTGGAAAACTCCTCGTTCATAAGTCAGAGAGGGTTTTTAAGGTGAAGTTCATGGCATGAAGTGAAGAACCACATCAGTTCCAACTTGAGCCCCACCCTGGATATTGCCTGCTAGAATGGAAAATAAAGCCTAACCAGAGCTTCTAAATCCTATGGAATTATGGAAAAAGTTCATAAATGAACCTACAGCTGAGGCATCAATTTCACTTTTTCATGAGAGACCTTTAAAAGGTCCTTTTTAACCCAAATTATTCTACTATTTCTCCTCATGGAGTGGTCTAGAAGAGCTTTACCATCAAATTATTCTGAAACGCTGAAAACTGAATAAAAATCTCTCATCAACAACTCTTCTCAGCTTTAGGATTGTGACATCTTTACAACCAACATCACAATAATGTGATTTTTCCATTCCTACTGGTGAACTTAAGCATCAAGAAAATGAGTTAACACTGCAAAGAATATCTGAAATTTTTGCCATGAACCTGCAACCTGTGCCTGACACGGACCAAAACATCCAGGAATTTATTCCCATGTCCAACCAGATATTGCTAAACTCATCAGAAGCAGGGCTGCACTTGCAAAGCTGACACTCCTATGCTCTTAAAAAAGAAATCTCTTTATTTTTCCATGTATTTCCTTTTTTTTTAATTTTATTTTTACCATTCACTCTGAGCGCCGCCGTGGTTTCCTGCTCCCCGCAGGAGCAGGTGTAATCCCCGGCATCTTCCAGGGCTAAATCACGGATCACCAGCTCGGCCGTCGTGCCCTGGCAGCTCACGGTGAACTTGTCACTTGTCCCCAGGGCTGTGTCTCCTTTCCTCCACGCCACGGCGGCTCCGGCTCTGCTCAGCTCGCAGCGGAAAGTGGCCGTGCCCTCCTCCGTGCCTTCCACGCTCTTCAGCTCCTTCTTAAAGTGCGGAGGGAGGGCTGAAGATCACAGGTGAAAGAGAGCACTTTAAAATCCAGGAAATGCCGTGTCTTGACTGCTCCACTGGATTAAAACACTTCAGAATGTTTCAGAAATTACAGAACCTGAGAGCACAGGATGATTTCAGGGGCATCCCTGACTTGTGCTCTGCAAGACACCACATTCAGCGTCTCACGCTGATTTGGAAATCTATGACAACTCTAAGAACCATAAGAGAGTGACTTTGGAGAGCTGGAAAACACCTTGTTCATAAATCAGAGGGTGTTTTTAATGATAAGAAATGTGGCAGGACATGGAGAACCACACCAGTCTCAGCCCTTCAACTCTCACCGATTCAGAAATCTATAAAACTACAATATCAGTAACGGGAGGTTGTTTTAAAGGCATTTTAAGATATAACAACAGAAAGCTGATCCCAAGATTTCAAATAACTATGCACAGCTCTTTCTTCAAACCAGATTAAGAATTAAAATGGACACCAAGTTTAAAATTAAAACTTCAGAACTTTTCACTTTCATCCAAGAAAAGCAAGTGAAACCTCTGTGATATGCCCTAAAGAAATTAATGAGTGAAAATACTCCAAAGAGCTATTTCTGACTTCACCAAGCTTTTCATTATCCGCTTCCAGATTCCATCAGCAGGGAAGAGCAGGGACTGAAAGGGCTCTGTGCTGCTGTTTATCAGTCTCAAAGGAAGGGGTCTCAGTGGAAGATATTCCCAGTGGTTGGAACACCTGCTGTAGCATTTGAAAAATCAAGAGCAGATTGTGATCCCACATGAGGATCACAGATGACAACGCAGACAATTCCTACTGATGCCTGATTTTTTTTGTCTTTTCTTTTTATCCCCTTTTTATACATTTTTGTACCCTTATCCCTTTCACAAACACTCCCTGTCCCTCAGCCCTACATGTGGAGAACCCTTGGGGGCTGAGATTGAGCTCAGCTTGGGGCTTCTCTGAGGGGAGCAGACGGAACATCCCGAGTGTCTCCAAAGCAGAGGCTCCAGCCTTGCCCGGAGCCTCCTCTCTGCAACAGGTTTGTTCAGCTGGGCTGGAGTCTCCCTTGGGGGGGTCATTAGAATGGGGGACAGTTCCCTCATTGGTTCCGTTTCTCACTGGGGATTTGAGGTCGATCTGCTCATTGCTGAGCTCCATCCAATTGGATCCGCGTTGTAGCCGGGGGTGCTGCTCGGCTGTTCCCACCTGGGCCGAGTTGTGTCCCTGGGATCCCATGAACCCAAGGGAATGCCCTTTGCCCTGCGCTGCTGGGGCTGCCTCGCGTTTGTACCAGCCCTTGAGGCGTCAGTATGAACACAGATATTTTACCATGCACTGTCAGGGAGGCCGTGCTGGTCCTGTCCCCACACACGCAGGTGTAATCTCCTGCATCTCCTTCCTCCAGGCTGTGGATTGTCAGCTCGGCCGTGGTGTCCTTCAGCCTCATCTTGTACTTCTCGCTAGGTCTGAGCACCTCCTGCCCCCTCCTCCACTGCACGGGGGTGGCTTTGCTCAGCTCACACTGCAGCACGGCCGTCCTGCTCTCCGTGCCTTCCACATTCACCAGTTCTCTTTTGAACAGTGCGGGCAGAGCTGGGGGGTGTGACATAAACAGAGAGGACATCAACACCATCACCCAGCCCTTGGGGAACTCAGGATTGGCTCCTGTGGCCAGTCCTTCACTCTTACAGGAAAACAAATCAGCCTGGAAAACTCTGATAGAAACCTACTGCAGGATCCCACCAGGGTAATTCCCACCATGACCTGCTGCTAAACTCAACTCGTTCATGTTCATCACTTCCCAGCTTCTTCCAATACTCCTCTCTACCTATTTCACTCTGAAATCATCTGTCTTCAACATTAACGACCTGAATTTTGATTAAATTCATCACCTGGGGTGACAGCACCACTATCTGGAGATCCCTGCCTTTCCTAACATCATAATTTATATTTCTGGATTAGGAAAAAAAAAGCAATACAGCTTCAGGTGCACCTTCAACCCAACATTTCCAAAGCTATAATGACACTAACACCAGGATTGCAGGGTTTTTTCAGCAGCATTCAACAAGTTGTCCTATGATGTGCCACTAAAATAAAAAGGAAGTGACTCGCATAGGGATGAAAATGATAGGTCAAAAGAGAGGAGGAACAGAAATTCCTCCAGCTGGGAGAAAGAAGAGCAAGGAAAAGTGTGCAGAAAATCTGGGAGAATAGTTTATCCTCCTCAATTTCCTCCTGTCCTTGGCAGCTTTTTATTTATCATAGAAATCTTAAATAAAAGCTGTTCTTCCATCTATGGGAGCTGTAAATGAACTGCACCTTCTGGAGGGGAAACCAGAGCTCATCACCGTTCACCACAGCAGAGACAGGACCAAAATTTCCCCCACTATTCCCTAATTTAGGACCTGCAGGATAATGCTGAGGGGTGGAGATTTATTTAATACCATTTCCTCAGTAGAATGCACCTCAGTCCTGCAAAAGAGGAGGGCGGTCACTCATTCCTGAATGGAAACACCTCTCAGTGACTGAGCTCAGCAGATTTAAAGAACTTTCCTTCAGGTTAAGCATGAAAATCCACTGATGCCAGAGAGACACAAACCCCCTGAGAACAGCCTTGCTGCTGGAGGTCTGCTCACTCTCACTCCCTGAGATGAGAAATTCTCACTAATTCCCTTACTCTGCTATAAAGCCATCGGTTTCAACCTGACAGACAGCAGGAGATGGGATGAAACAGCACCAGCAACCCAAGGAAATGCTGCAGAATCCAAACACCAAAGCAAGGGGGAAGGAGAGAGAGAAAAGAGCTGTCCTTGAGGTAGTGTTATCCCAACGGAGAAGGGCTTAATTACCGTGGACGGTCAACACGGCCGAGGTCTTCTGATCTCCGCACATGCAGGAGTATTCCCCTGTGTCTTCCTCCTCCAGATCTCGGATCAGCAGCTCTGCAGCCGTGTCCTCCTGCCTCATCCTGTACTTCTCGCTCGGTCTGAGGGCCTTGTCCCCTTTCCTCCACTCCACGGGGACGCCGACCTTGCTCAGCTCGCAGCGCAGGGTGGCTGTTGCACCGTCCGTGGCCTCCCTGTTCTTCAACCCCTCCTTGAAAAACGCAGGCAAAGCTGAAGGACAGCAATAGCAGCAGTGAGACGGAACGCTCCAAAGAGTCAAAATTATGTTTAAGTTTCCTTTTCCCTCTTATCTCGGACTGATTTATCAACACAAGAACAGAGATTCTCAAGGGTCTCCAGGAATCAGCATCAGGAAAGAAATGTCACCACCAGGAGAGGATTTGCAGTAATCCATAGAGGTGTTTTACATGTTCTTAGAGTCACAAATCAATACAAATAGAAGTAGAAACCCCATTTTTTTCCCCCTGTGAAATTTCAGTCAGAAAGAATAAACACCAGTTTGAAATTTCTGGAAAGAAAATGGTTTTCTTATGTGACATTTTAAACCACAACGGGAGGATGTTTGCTGTTTCCACAAACAAAGAGACATTTTACGTTTAAAAAAAATGAAACAGCGAGGTTTCATTTTAAATGTCAGTTTGAAATGAAATTGTTCATTTCAATACGTGGTGGGAGAACAAGCATTTTCACCTGAACTGACATACCCTTTCAAAGATGTCAGGTTCAGTAAAAATCAAAGTTCTCCCTGAGAATGGTTGTCCCTTAGAAGTTCTGGGCTTTTTTTCACCCAGAACACCAGCTGAATTCCATGACAACTGGGCTGTCAGTCTAAAAGCACTTTGTTGTCTCAGGAATGGAGTATGGGTGTAAGATCCTACGAAATAACCTAAACTTTTGGAATTTTATAAATCTTAAAATCCCTAAGTCATCAACCCTTTGAAGCAATGCAATTTTTGGCTTGAGGCATGATGGGGAGTGTAATAAAGGACATTTCAAGGGAAAAGCAAAATGATGGTCCCTGATTAAAGCAGTGGCAGCACTCCTGGTCACCCTACTCTGACTCGGACACCGATATCCCCCTTGTGCCAAACATTCCAGCTGCACCGATGCCAACGGATGCGCTTCCCTGGCATCGGTGAGCTGGGGATCAAGGCCTGGCAGAAGGAGGAGACGGGAGAGCAACCAGGGGTCTGTCCCCAGGAGCAGAGGAATCGGGGGTGTCCCTTTGAGGATGTGCCTGGTTCGGTTTGTTTTACCATGCACCGTCAGAGCTGCCATGGTCTGCTGGTCCCCGCACACGCAGGAGTAATTCCCGCCATCCGCCGTCTCCAGGTTTTGGATTACGAGCTCAGCCACGAGCCCTTCCCGCTTCATCTTGTATTTGTCACTCGGCTTGAGGGTCTTGAACCCCTTCTTCCACTCCACGTCAGCAGCAGCCTTGTTCAGCTCGCAGTGCAGGGCGACGCTTTTGCCCTCGGTGGCTTCTTTGTCCGCGAGGCCCTTGGTGAAAAGAGTGGGCAGGACTGCAGAGCAAACACGGACACGGCGTCAGCCCTGGGCAAGCCTGACCCACGACTAACCCCTCTCTCAGCTCCCTGCAGCCACCAGGCCTTCTTGATCTCCTCCAGGACTTAGTTCCTCACAATTGTTCTCCAACCCCTAACGCTTCAAAAGATAATTCAGTCTGATTTTCTTTTTCTTGTCCTCACGCTTTAAAACTTTCCTTAAAACCAAATCTATCTGTAAATGCAGCTGACAAGCCAACTACCCTTTACTTTATACACCATAAAATCACAATCTGAGGCCATATTTAATATGGGACCCAGAGCATTTTAGTTCCCTTGAGAAAGGCAGCAGTTCTACAGAAGGGCCTCAAACCTGACCCACGACTAATCCCTCTCTCACCTCCCTGCAGCCTCCAGGACTTCTCGGTCTCCTCCAGGATTTAGTTCCTCCACAACTTTTCTCCAACCTCTAACCCTTCAAAAGATAATTCAGTCTGATTTTCTTTTTTCTGTCCTCATACTTTAAAACTTTCTTTAAAACTTTCTTTAAAACCAAGTCTATCTGCAAATGCAGCTGACAAGCCAACGACCCTTTACTTTATACACCATAAAATCACAGTCTGAGGCCATATTTAATATGGGACCCAGAGCATTTTGCTTCCCTTGAGAAAAGCAGCCGTTCTACAGAAGGGCCTGATTCATGGCACTGTTGGAATTTTTATAAATTAAGAGTCCCTTAAAGCAGAGCAGTTGCGAACATGCTGTCAGTTTTCCGCAGAAACAAAATATTTGCTTGGGAAGTATTAAGCCAAAATTGGTAGAAAAGAGCTGGGAATAGCAGGAGCATGAACAACCTATTTTTTATTAAGATTGTCCTTGTGTAGCATCATACTTTGATGAAAACTGGTTCCTCTTAGAAGCAACAAGTGTGAGAGTCTAAGTCACAAAAAGTAAATATTATTCCCACTTTTAGGTCAGATCCTGTGGGAAAACTCCTAAACAAGCAGCTATCCTGGACTAGGGAGGTTGTGTTGAGTTGGGAACCTGTTCTCCACTTGCCATTTGACTAAAGCTCCTTGGAAGCACATCCAGAGGGCATCAGGTGAAAGGAGGAAAAGAGAGAAGGAAGAAAGGACAGGAAAATTAATCAGCAGGAAGGAGGACAGGAAGTACGCAGGGATCAGAGGAAGCAGAAGTCAGAGAGGAAGAGATCTTGGAATCACACAGGCTGGCTTGGGACACGTGCTGAGAATTTCTCTTTTACCATTCACTGCCAGAGCGGCCGTGGTCTGTCGGTCTCCGCACACGCAGCTGTAATCCCCAGCGTCTGCCAAGTCCAAATCCTGGATCGTCAGCTCCACAAAGGGACCTTCCTGCTCTATTTTGTACTTTTCACTTGGCTTGAGCACCACATTCCCCTTTTTCCACTCAACTGGGGCTGATTTGCTCAGTTTGCAGTGCAAAGTGACTGCCTGCCCCTCTGTAGCCTCCTTGTTCATCAGTTCTTCTTGGAAGAGGACAGGCAAGGCTGAAGGATGCAACACCAACAGAGAAGGAATCAGCAGCAGAATGAAATTAACTGGGGTGTGCTGTGTTACTGGGCTGCAGTTTTTTATTCAATCAAAAATGCTCTGTTTCTAGGTGGGCACTGTCAAAAGTGGGGGTAAAACCTCGTAAAGATAAATAAATTAATGTAAAATATAGAGGTGCTGTCTCAAGGCAAAAAAAGCCCAAGGGAAGATTCTCTAAGAGGGTGACTCTGGCACCACAGAGCCAAGAACACAGAACCCCTAAGAAATCACTCTGACCAAGCTGTGGTTGACCAGGAAACGCTGCCAAAAGTGCTACGTGTGGGGCTTGGAGAGAAACGTGGGTGGGAGGTTACCGTTCACTCTCAGAGCAGCCGTGGTCTCCTGCTCTCCACACACGCAGGTGTAGCTCCCAGCATCCGCCAGCTCTAGGTCTTGGATCACCAGCTCAACAAATCGCCCTTCCCGCCGCATTTTGTACTTCCCATTCGGCGCCAGCGCCTTCCCGTCCTTCCTCCACTGCACGGTGCCGCCCGGGCGGCTCAGCTCGCACTGCAGCGTCGCCGTCCCGCTCTCCGTGGCCTCCTCGTTCCTCAGCTCTTGCTTGAAACGGACTGGCACGGCTGAGAGATGCAGAATGAGAAGGGGTTGCCACCCTAGACCCTGCTCAGAGACTGAATCGTGATTTATTGTCTGTCTGCCTAAGCTTTACTCCAACACCCTCAGCCTTAAGAACATCCTGTCTTTGTTTCATGGATGGCAAAAGAAATTCTCTATTAAATTGTTCTGTGGGAAACAAAAAAACCCCCATGATCTTGGCTGAGATCATGCATAAAGAGAGACAAACTCATTCTCATCATTAAACATGATGAACCCTCCGAAACAGAAAATCCCAAGGAATCTTATGTTTCTATTTAATTCGGGAAAACACACGTGCAGGACATCATCCTTCACTCGAGGGAAGGCTGGAAGACAACACAACACACACACACATCCAACACTGGGCATAATAAATAGAGACTGGGGACAGGAGTGACACGAGAAAGTGATGGATGAAAGCAGTGGCAGCAGGACATGAAGGAATCGTGAGGGAATTGTTGTGAGGGGATGTACAGAGAGAAGGAGGGAAGAGGTGGACAAAAGCATTCCAGAGTTTCACGGGTTCTTTCTGCCTTTTTACCATTCACGGACAGGGCTGCTGTGGTTTTTTGGTTCCCCACTAGGCAGGAATAGTCTCCAGCATCCTTTGGCTCCAGGTCGTGGATCAGCAGCTCGGCCACGGTGCCCTCCTGCCTCATCTTGTACTTGTTACTGGGCCGGAGAAGAGTTTGCCCCTTCCTCCACTCCACGGGGGCCTCTGTGCCCAGCTGGCACCGCAGCGTGGCCGTTCCACCTTCCGCAGCTTCCACGGGCTCCAGCTCTTCTTTGAAGAGCACGGGCGCAGCTGAGGAGTGAAGCATTCTCAGTTTACTTCAGGCGCATCGTCACCCCCTGGTGACCTCACACGGGACTTAAAACCAGAACAAATCCAAATTCTCTTGGCACGCCCAGCAAAGATGCTCTGACCTACCTGTGCCTCCAGGACTGTGCCGGTATTTACAGCAGCAACAAGGGTTTTGAATCAAATAAAAAAGGAACAATTATTTCCCAATAATTAGAACACCACAGTAATTACTTTTCTGCTGGCCAAAGCTGTTGTCGCAGACACATAAAAACTTGTTGAGAAAGTGGAGAGGAGAATGGAATATTCTTTAATAAAAGTCGCAGCTGAGGCCCTTCTTACCTCTTGGCTTACAGCTTGGTCACCTCAATCCAAAATATAAGAAATTTCACAGGGAAGAGAAGATATTTGGTTATCAGGTACCTCTGATTGATACGTTTTAGCATGAAATGATCATCCCAGAAAACAAAAATACAACAGACCCAGCCAGAGCTGCCTTGTGTTTGTGCTGATCCCCGTTTCCCCAAACACTCTCTGTAGTGTCCAGGGGCAGCAGGACCGTGGCAAGGACAACAACAAATGGTCACAAGCAGGTGTCTCGTTCCTACCATGGATTTTGACTCGGGCTGTGCTCTGCTGGTCTCCAGTGTCGCAGGTGTATCTTCCCGCGTCTTCCGGCTCTGCGTTATGGATCACCAGCTCTGCCACTGTCCCCTTCTGCTTCATTTCATATTTGGCACTTGCCTGCAGCGTGGCTTCCCCCTTCTTCCACACCACGGTGGCATCAGCTTTTGAGAGTTCGCAGCGCAAGGAGACGGATTTCCCTTCTTCCGCGTCCGTGTTCTCCAGGGCTTGTTTGAAAAGGACAGGCACAGCTGGAACACAGAGCCAGGGGTTAGGACAGGCCCTCTGCACCTGATCTGCAACAAATGTCCCCCTGAGAGCTGTCCCCTCTTCAATCCAGGCCTTTCCCAAGTGAGCAGAGCAGCCCTAGACCCCCCCTTGGCCGTGTGGCACCAAGGAGATCCTGCTGGGAGCAGGAATAAATCCCTCCCCCAGATGGTATCATTTTCCCAGGAATATGGGAGAAGTTTACTTCATTTTTGATAAGAACCCTTCAGCGTCCTCTGGGCATCATCACCTGATGAATTCCTGCTTCTGCAGGGCTCAAACAACATTCACATCCCATATTTCTCCTGCTTTCTGCTCCAGCACATCCTCCTTTTGCTGTGCTACTAAAAGTTCTGTATTTGGGGATGCAGATGGCATCCAGCAGCCTTTGAAAAGGATGTTTTGGGAAACCCGGGTGTCTAAACATTAATCACTTGTCCACCTGCAATTTCCCAGGGTCTGAATTTATGTTTTCACATCCTTGTGCTCCAGTACTACTGGCCTCCTTCTCTAACTCCAGTTTTATCACAGCCAGGTAAAGCAGCTGATAGGGCAGGAACTACAGCACAGAGAAAATTAATCCTCTGCACATCACTTAATTATTTTTTTTTTCCCAGTGGGCAGTTACAGATTCAAAATGCCAGACACAGAATATGAGATCACATGAATGAAATACATACAGGTGCAATATCACCTTTAAATTATACTTGTTAAAGATGGCACTGCCACAAAAAAACCCCTAAATGTTGTGTGATTTATTGTTGTTTAATAGCTCTGTTCAGCACTTGATTAAGCGTGGCAATGTCTCAAACTGCACCCACCATTGACTTTGACCCGAGCAGTGGTTTTCAGCTCCCCGGTGCTGCAGGTGTAGTCCCCGGCATCGATGGATTTCACATCTCGGATGATGAGCTCTGCCACGGTCCCCTGCTGCCTGAATTCGTATTTCTCACTGGCGTGGAGAACTGTGTCTCCCTTCATCCACTTCACCGGGGCTCCCGCTTTGCTGAGCTCACAGCTCAGCCTGACCTGCTTTCCCTCTCTGGCTTCTTCGTTTTGGAGCTCTTGCTTGAAACGAACCGGTGTTTCTGCAGAAAGGAATAACACAAACGTTGGAGGCAACCAAATCGCTTTTCCCTTTTAGTATCAGGCTTCGTTTTTGAGACAGAAAACCGCAGGAATGGAAAAGCACCAGCAAAGAGTCAACAGATTCGGACACCTCGCATCTGGCTGCCAGCACTTTGCAGCAGCAAAAAAAAGAATTGAGGCCAGATGCTTATTTTCCTTTTAACCACTGTCTGCACGGCTGAAGATGCTGCTGCTCCTGCTGCTTCCATTATTAACATCAGTGGCAGGTGCTGCACTGCAATTAGTGACACAAACCGTGCTCAGAGCCGGGCCAGCGGCACAAAAAACATAAAACTTCACTGAGGTCGACTCACAACACAGAGGACACAAAGGAATGGCAAAGCACTTTCTGTCCTGAGCAGCAGCATTGATTTCTCATCACAAGAAGCCCTCACAATGTATTTTTTTTACCCAGCGTGAACATGGACTTAAAACCAGCACAGAGCAAACACAGAGAGGGGAGCACAGCTGAACATGACAGGGTCCCTGTGGAGATTCCCCTGCAGGCTCTGTCACCGCCTGGGATTCGAGGTTTTAAGGTGAGATAATTCAGGGAAAGGCACTTTTGGGGAAAAAAACCTCAATTGAAATGTTCAGACAAAGAAAAAATAAATTCTTCTTGAATTCTGCTGTCTTAAGAATATGCAAGTCAGCTACTGATCTGTGATGCACTTAACCTGTGGCTGTTAGAAAGCCACATCCTGTGATCCTGTTCCCTTTTTACCTCGAGTTTGGGACACTCAGTGTCACATGATCACCAAATTCCTATTTTCTATTTTTGCCTTCTGCTGTTCTGATGTGACCCTGACAGATAAAGGACAGTTCCAAGAGTAGAATTTCTTGTAGACATCCTTATGACTCGATTCCTTAACCTGAATCCCGGTGTTTAAATCCTACGTCCATCCACACCCTTCTCTGGGAGGGGAAAAACGAGGCTCTTGTGGGAAATTTCAAACGTGGTTCTTTTCTGACAGAAAATTGTTCATCCAGGTGCTGCTGGAGTCAACACAGATCTTTATTTTGTGTGTAAGAGGTATTGGGAAAATATCCTGGTGCTGCAGAAAGACAGAAAATCGGGATCATGAACCAGCAGCTCTTCTTCATTGCATCACCGAGGTCTTCTGAGTCGGTTCTTTGTGTTCTAGAAACATCCTGTGAGCAGCTCGTCCTCCCACTCTGTGTTCTGGGCTTCAGGTTGACCATTCCAACAACCCCAATGCTTTTTTTTGGTTCACCTGGGCTTCCCTAATCCAGGTGCAGCTTCTGATCAGCCACAGGGACTCAGGACAGGCAGGAGCAATTTTAAGGGGATATTTGGTGAGCCTGGTTCTGATGTGGGTCAGACCCAACTCGTACCTAACTCAGAGTTAAAAGAGTCACCTAAGAAGAGAATTTTTGCTTCAGCTCAGACACAACCCTTTAGATCACACGATCATGGAGCACTTTAAAGCTTTAAAAGCTCCTTTAAAAAAAAAAACACCTTTAAAGCTCATCTAGTCCAACCCCTCTGCCATGACCATGGACAGCTTCAACCAGGCTGCTCAGAGCCCCATCCAACCTGACCTTGAATATTTCCAGGGATGAAGCATCCCTCTGGGCAACCTCTTCTAGAGTTTTACCACCCTCACTGTAAAAAACTCCATCCTTACATCTAATTAAATCAACCTTCTTTTAGTTTAAACCATTTCCCTTGTCCTGAGCAGGAGAGCACCTCCTGCTCGATGAGGCTCCTTGGGTGCGTTGCTCTGAATAAATCCTGCTGAATAAAGTGATTGCACAGACAAATGTGGGGTGGGAGTTCCCTCCCTGGAGAGAGCTCCAGGAGTGACCCAGGGATTGCTCAGCCTGGGGTGTTCTCCTCCTGCTCTCTTTTTGGGATTTGGAACAAGATCACCTTCCAACCCAAACCATTCTAGGAGTCCGTGATTCTCAGAGGCACTCGGGTTTCTCAGAGCTGGAGCCAGGTCACATGAAGGATTCTCCTGTGTCACGTTCTGTCACCCCTCTGGCTGCTGTTGTGGACGACTTGATGAGAACATCTCAGTGCACAACATGAGGTTCCTTTTCATGGTTTTATCACTTCAATATCATATCATGGTCTTCTGTAGTTTCATGGTTTTATCATTTCAATTTATCACTCTGAGCTCAGCGTTAGGACCCAAACCATCACTCCAAAAGTTCTTACCCTTGACAGCAATACCTGCACTGCTTTTGGCTGCTCCAGCCTCACACTCACATCTGTCACTGTCCCTTTCTTCTCCCCTGAGAATGACGAGCTTGGCTTCAAACCCTGACCAGCTGACGTTACATTTAGAGGAATTCCTAAGGCTCTTCCCATCTTTGCGCCACTCCTCGGGGCTGTCTGATCTGGAGGCTTCACAGTCGAGGCTCACGTGCTCTCCCTCAGTGACTTCAGGGTCAACCAGCTCCTTTGTGAAGGTGCAGGGCTTCTCCAGATCCCTATAAAAACCCTCTGAGATGGTCCAGAATCTGTGGATTCTCAGATCCCAAGGAACCTGTGAGATTTGCACCCTTGTGGATTCTCAGATCCCAAGGAACCTGTGAGATTTGCACCCAGGATTGCTTGTATCAAAGCCATAGGTCAGAGTTAGTAAGAAATAATTTGGTGTTCGTGACTACGAAGCCCTCAGGAAGGCACCAGTGATGCCATAAAGTGTTGTTTAAATACCTAATGATACCTGGGAGAAACTGGGAAGAAAATATTCCTGCTGAAGAACATAAATAATTCGCCTTTTGCAAATAAAACCTTTCATTTTCCCTCAGGAAAAAGAAATCCATTTGTGTTTCTGCAGCCTGGCAAAATTTGGGCAGATTTTCAAATTTTGTAAAAAGAGAAGTTCTTTGAAATAAACGTGGTTATTCAGAAACAAAATGAGATTATGATCTGACACGGTGGAGCCTGTGTGTTTTACATCTCTGGGCAACGAGAAATATTTATATTTCCAGTAAGGAAACACCTCTCTAATTCCACATTTTGGGCTGTTTGGCATTCATTTTATTCCTGTGCTACCAACCACTGCAGTTTTAACTCAGTTTAACTTCTCCAGAGAAAACAACAATGAACAGCAGGGAACACATGCAATGTTGCCTTTCAAACAATGAAAGCTGAATTTAAAACTTACTGGTTGCACTTTTTTTTTTTTTTTTTACATGGAGCTGATTTTTTTCTCCTCAGGAATCGGCTTGAGGAAAACCGAAGGAGGCATCCACTGCACCATCACAATATTCCCATCTAAGTCCAATAAACACTCCCAGAGCTGTCCAGGATTACAAATTGTTCATTCTCTAGTTGTAATTTCATTATGTAATTAATGCTATTCTTGCACATATACAGATACACAACAACTATGCTGAATTTGTAGCATTTTTGTTGGGTTTTTTTCCACCTACCCACGTTAACCCCGCTTATTTCTACTCCTCATTTCGTCTCCTGCGGTTGTCACGATGGATTTACCTTTAACCACCAAACTGGCAGATGTTTTCTTATCACCAGCTTCAAATGTAATGACCCCCGAGTCCTTCAGGGAGAGCTTTTTCAGCGTTAGCAGGTGGTATCCACCAGGCTGCGACTGGATCTCGTTAAGTTCATTGGTATGGAGTGGGGTTTTATCCAAAAACCACTGCACTCCGCTACAGTCTACGGGAGAGATTCTGCACTTGAACGTGGCAGATTCTCCTTCTAACACAGTGACATCCTCCAGGTCTTCTGTTATTAGCACTTTCTGGCCTGAAAGGAACATAAATACATCGATTACTGGGACCTCCCGTTCCTGGCGTGAACATCGACGCGGAAAACTCCCAAGATTTCCCACGTGAGCGTTTCAAGAGAGAAACACAGAAAGACTGAGACAGAATTCCCCGATGTTGGCCACAAAACCCACTCAGAGGAAGATAAAATATACAGGACACACACCAAAGGAGGGTGAAGACAACTTCAAAGCACCAGGAAACAAAAAACAGAACAAGTAGCCAGTACAACACAGATCCAGGGTTATAAATTTTCTCCTGATGAAATCCCTGGAAAGGTTGGAAGGACGAGTCTCTGACAGAATTATTGGGCTTTAAACATCCTCAAGAGATGACCCCTCCCTTGACAACCTCCCTGATTTTCTAGAGCAAAAATCACTTGGTTTTTATGGGATATGATCACTGAGCCCAAACCTCCTTCGAGGTCAGTCCAACCATAAACACCGTGGGAGTGGAGAAAATCTCTGACTGTGGCTTTGGTAAAAAAATCCAAAATATCTGCCCTGAAAATCTGCCTGCATAGATAGATACACCCCAACTAAAAATAAATATATAAATATAAACATATATATAAAGATAAACCTCTTTATAAATATATACAAAACAAGGTCATCGCTGTATACAAAAATATCTCTGATGTTCCTCTTACTCCTAAAACCAGTACAGGGATGTTTTACATTGATGTTCATGACAGAGAAATGGTTTTTTCCACTCGGAAAAGCTGGTGTTAAAAACCTCGGAGTGAATTCAGACAGCTCAGAGCCTGAGGTTGTGGTGGGGATTAAACACATTTCTTTGCTTCTCGAGGCTGCTCTAGCAGATGATCAGAGGAGCAGTCTGACTTTACCCTTTTATCTTTAAAAACGACAATAATTAGCAAGTGGACACTGCTGCTGCACCTCCATCTGGCTATTCTGGAATCATTTCTCCAGAGGGCAGGATTAGGATGATATTGGGAAGAAATTCTTCCACGTGAGGGTGGGGAGGCCCTGGCACAGGGTGCCCAGAGAAGCTGTGGCTGCCCCTGGATCCCTGGCAGTGCCCAAGGCCAGGCTGGACAGGGCTTGGAGCATCAAGGACATGGAGAAAAGCCTGGAGGGGGAATAGTTTTCCCTCCTCCAACAGCAGGCACTGGAATCACATCCATTTTATGTTCACACCAATCTCACCCCACATGAGCCTTTAAATTTAAATCACACCCGAAGTATTCCAGGTGGAATTGCTTCAAACTGCTCTGCATTCCCGTATTTTTGGCCACGTGTTCCTGCCACCACAAGAGAGAACCAGAAATCCGTGGCTCTGCTGCCCTGCTGAGACACAGCCCTGCCTGTGGATGCTTCCCACGGCAGAAGAGGGATGTACAGTCACCTTCCTCTCACTCCTACCTTGCACAGTCAGCTTGGCTCTGGTCTGGGCGTCCCCAATGTCACAGCTGTACGTGTCACTGTCACTTTTCTCCAAGTTCTTTATGGTCAGCTGCAGGACTTGTCCTTTCTGCGTCATCTCGTATTTCCTGCCAGCCCTGAGCTCCGCGATGCCTTTCCTCCACACCACGGAGGATGCAGCTCTCTCACTCTGGCACACGAAAACTGCGGTCCCACTTTCATCCACTTTCAGGTCTGAGAGTTCCTTGACAAAATAATTTGGTTTTTCTGGAAGGAAAAAAAGAAATAATTAAAAAAAAAATAATGACAGAGACAGATTTGTCACTCAAACTAATCTTGAGCGTCCAGAGTGGTCTCGATTCCCTTCTGCCCCCACTTGTAGAATGAGCAAATAAATAATCATAGAATTATTTAGGTTGAAAAAGATCTTTAAGATCACCAAGTCCAACTATTAACTTAATTAAATTATGTCCCAAATAACCACATCTACACATCTTTTAAATCCCACCAGTGCTGGTGACTCCACCACTTCCCTGGGCATTCTGTTCCAATCACTGACCACCCTTTCCAAGAAGAAATTTCTCCCTGATATCCAATCTAAACCTTGAGGCCATTTCCTCCCCATCCCATCAGATGGAATGCATCTAAAAAATCACCAGGTCCACCTCCTGTCACAGGAAGTAAAATATCTCCAGGAAAGTTTAATGCCACGCTCCAGGGTCTGGTGTCGCAGACAGTTTTCATCACTCATATTAAAATGGAATAATTCAAATTGTTAGTTTTGATTGGCTTGATAAAATTGTTCAATATTCACAAGGTGTTTCTTCATATCTTATTCTTTTAAGCTTTTAATCAATCTGAAAACTAAAAACCGATCCTGCCCAGGGAGGTGGAGGAGAAGAACACCTCTCATGGTGGCAGATATTTACCCCAAGCCCTGTCCTTGCCAACCCTGCAGCTGACCTTGCACTGTCACCCTGGCTGTGGTTTTTGAGCTCTCGGTCTCACAGGTGTACTCCCCGCTGTCCTTGGTTGTGGAATCGCGGATGATGAGGACGGCGCGTGTGCCCTCTTGCTGCAGGTCGAACTTCTGGCTTTTCCGGATTGCTTTGCCATCCTTGTACCACCTGATGCTCACATCAGCTCTGGACAGCTCGCAGCTCAGGCTGATGTCCTGCCCTGCTGGTGAGGTTTTATCCTCCAGCTGTTTGGTAACCTCGGTAGGTTTTTCTGCGGAGATTGAAGAAAAAAAAATGGATCTTTGAACGAAAATCATCTCTATATGGTTGGGGTTTTTGCAATTCAAATAATAGAATCCCAGAATGGTTTGGGTTTGAAGGGACCTTAAAGATCATCCACTCCACCCCTGACACCTTCTACTATCCCAGGCTGCTCCAAGCCCTGTCCAACCCAGCCTTGGACACTTCCAGGGATCCAGGGGCAGCCCCAGCTCCTCTGGGCACCCTGTGCCAGGACCTCCCCACCCTCACAGGGAAGAAATTCTGCTCTGTATCCAACCTAAACTTCCCTCTTTCAGTTTGAACCCAAATATCCACAAAGTGTTTGCGTCCAAATATCCATGAAGTGTTTGCACCCATGGTTTGCTGGCAAACCTCCTGAAAATACCCCCAGGAAATCAACCGCAGCACCTTTCCGATCCCGTTACCTTTCACAACCAGAGAGGCCTTGGAGGTGAGACCACGGGCAGTGAAGGTGACTTCCCCGGAGTCATCAGGAATCACGTTTTTGATGCTCAGCGTGTATTTCCGACCCGCGTTGGAGGCTTTAAATCTCCCCCCGCTTTCCACTTTCTTCCCCTTCAGTGTCCAGCTGAAGTCGTCGATGCTTTCATGGGACAAAATGCACTCAAAGGTGCATTCTTCTCCCTCCTGGATTTCAGTGTTCTTGAGCCGTTTGGTGATGCCGATGTTCAGTTCTGGAGGACGAAAATTACATTAACACAAGTTAAAAATGCTTTTATGATAGACAGGAGTAGAGTAATGACGTTTTAAATTCATAAGAGGGGTTTATCTGCTGGATTGGCAGGACACCATTGCAATCCTTACATATGTCTGTGACATGGGAAGGATTTCTCAGGCTCAGAATCACCACAAAGTTGTAGAAAAAGGGAAATGAGAACCTCCTGGCTGTGCATGAAAAATTGCATGAAGAACTGGGGAAGAATCAAGATTCAATGAGTTAGAGAAGAGAAAAAATGTTGGAAAAGAAGCCTCTGGAATGATGTGTAAGGTCCTCCTCCATGCTGATAGGAGATAAGGGATGTTTGAATTTTTAAATTTGTTACTCCTGGTGTTCCAATCAGGCAAATTCAAAATTTTTCTCACTAACATTATGAGTTTGGGAGCCATGAACAATTCTTTGTCCTTCAGGCTGACACAAAGATTAGAGGACAGGCTGAACTGCTGGGTTCCTCAAGAGATATTGTTGTCCTGCTTTTGTGTTCCTACAACGGACTCTGAGTAAATAGCTCAAAATGTGAAACAGGCTGCTTGGGGAGGTTTTTTTGTTGATTTTTTTGTTGTTAGTTGGGATTTTTTTTGAGAAATTTTTTGCTCTTCTGGGAGGATTTCTGCACCTCGGGGACGTTCAGGAAGAAAATATTGTCACTACATTCCTGATACCCGATTTTCACTGAAACCCCAGATATACTTACACCAAAATCAACGGGGATTGTTCAGACATCACTGAATTATGAGGGATTTATGCAGGAATAGGTGTGAGCCCAAGGGACCAAGGCCACCAGGCCACTGCCTACAACACTTACCCTGAACGCTGACCTTTGATTTGGCCACGTCGGTGCCGATGTCACAGGTGTACAACCCCGCATCCGTCTTTTCGAGGTCGTGGATGAGGAGGCACAGGGTTTTCCCAGACTGTATCTCCTCATATTTCTTGCCAGGAGCGACCTTCACGCCGTCCTTTTTCCAAACGGGTTTGACCTTCTCCTTGGAGACTTCACATTCCAGTTTGATCACTCCTCGCTCCTCCCCGAAAACGTCGTCCAAGGATTTCATGAAGACAGCAGGTTTCTCTGAAGGCAAAACAGGGAACGACGAGGAGGTTTGAGACACTTCCAGTTGCTATCAGATATTTTGGAGACGTTAATGAACCCTTGGCAATGTTGCTGATATCAGTGGAGAACCTAAACCAGCGTCACCCACCAGCACCCCCAAGTCCTTCATCCTGCTCTCAACCCCTCATCCTGCACTCAATCCTTCATCCTGCTCCAATCCCTTCATCCTGCACTCAATCCTTCATCCTGCTCCAAATCCCTTCATCCTGCTCTCAACCCTTCATCCTTCATTCAATCCTTCATCCTGCTCTCAATCCTTCATCCTGCTCCAAATCCCTTCATCCTGCACTCAATCCTTCATCCTGCTCCAAATCCCTTCATCCTGCTCTCAACCCCTCATCCTGCTCCAATCCCTTCATCCTGCTCCAATCCCTTCATCCTGCTCTCAATCCCTCATCCTGCACCAATCCCTTCATCCTGCACTCAATCCTTCATCCTGCACTCAATCCTTCATCCTGCTCCAAATCCCTTCATCCTGCTCTCAACCCCTCATCCTGCTCCAATCCCTTCATCCTGCTCCAATCCCTTCATCCTGCTCTCAATCCCTCATCCTGCACCAATCCCTTCATCCTGCACTCAATCCTTCATCCTGCACTCAATCCTTCATCCTGCTCCAAATCCCTTCATCCTGCTCTCAACCCCTCATCCTGCTCCAATCCCTTCATCCTGCTCCAATCCCTTCATCCTGCTCTCAATCCCTCATCCTGCACCAATCCCTTCATCCTGCACTCAATCCTTCATCCTGCACTCAATCCTTCATCCTGCTCCAATCCCTTCATCCCGCTCCAAATCCCTCATCCTGCTCTCATTCCCTTCATCCCAAAATTGTGTTGATATGAGTGGCTGCCCTGACCCAGGTGCAGCGCCTTGCACTGGCCTTCTTGAACTTCAAGGTTTCCCACAGGACTCAGCTTGTCCATGTCCCTCTGGGTGGCACCTCATCCCTCAGGCATGTGTCCCGCTCAGCTGGGTGTCACCTGCACACTCGCTGAGGGTGCCCAAGTACATATCAAACCACAGAAACTCCATTGTGTGACTGAATTTTAAGATGTATGGGCAACAGGAAACTGTCCTCTCTTGGCTGATTGAGTCCAACTCCAGAACTGGTTAATTAAAAGTTGTAAGATCACAGAATATGCTGAGTTGGAAGGGAGACTCAAGGATCATCCAGTGCAGCTCTTGTCCCGGCACAGACACCCCAACAATCCCACCCTGCCCCTGAGAGCGTTGTCCAAACACTCCTGAAGCTCCGGCAGCCTCAGGGCCATGACCATCCCCTGGGGAGCCTCTTCAGTGCCCAACCACGTCTGTGTGAAAAACTTTTTCCTGACATCCAACCTAAACCTCCCATGACTCAGGTCCAGCCATATCGCCAAGTCCTGTCACTGCCCACCAGAGTGAAGAGATCGGTGTCTGCCCCTTCACTTCCCCTCAGGAGGATGCTGAAGACCACAGTGAGGTCTCCCCTCATCTCCTCTTCTCCAGCTGACCAAACCAAGTGACCTCAGCTCCTCTCAAGGCTTCCCCTCCAGACCCTTCACCATCCTTGTGACCCATATTTAATATCTCAATGTTTTTTATCTATCAAGCAGGACTGCCCCATGGATTTGGTAAATAATGGCTCATTTGCGTCTCATTTGCATTGAGGAGCGTGAGCAGGACCCACCTATCACCTTCAGCCGCACGCTCTCGGACACCTTGTCTGATTTCATCGTCACCGTGCCGGCGTCCTCGGGCTTCACCTGCTTCATGGTCAGTGTGTAGCACTTGCCGACGTTCTTGATGTCGTTGAAGTTGTTGGTGTAGAGGAGGGTGCCGTTGAGGAACCACTCCACGTCCTCGTCGTCGTGGGACAGCTCGCAGGAGAACACAGCAGAGCTGTCCTCCTCAATCTCCACATCCTGCAGGTGTTTGAGGACCTCCACGTTGCGGGCTGAGGGAAACCAAGGGGCACCGTCAGCACCACCATCATCATCATAAATCATAAATTGTCATCACAAACTGTTTCATGGGGTTTATTAGAGGATTTGTTCTGATGTCCTGTGCACCTTTGGTCACCACATTTCATTTACTTGGTTCTGCATTTGCTCCAAAAAAGAAAAACACATTAAGAAAACTAAGAACCCATTAAGAAAACTAATTAAAATTGTCTAGAACCTCCAGTTTTCTTTTTATCTATAAATCAGTTTGGGAGTTTTGTTTGTTTTTTCTTTATCTAAAAATGAGTAATTCTTTCTGAAATGATGTCATGGTGACCCGGAGCATCCCACAAAGCTCCAACAGTGTGCTGATCACTGCCCACACAAACACATTTGAACTAAACTGTCCCTCATTTCCAGGGAAACTGTGACACAGATGAAGACAATCGTTTTGGCCACAAAGGCAAAGTACAAAGAAATCAAGAAACTTGCTCAGGTTTAGGGAGTAATAGGATTTTGATTCTTTTCTTTCATAGTTTTGGGCAGAAGTTTCTCTCTGCAGCTTCTCTGCTCATGGAATGCTGTTGCTCAAGGATGAGGAGAGGCTTTGGGAGCATTATTTAATTTTTTTATATGTATTTGTTTGGATAGAATGGAGTCACAGAATCAGAATTAGGTTGGAAAAGACCTCTAAGATTGAGTCCAACCATTCCCCCAGCACTGCCAAGGTCACCACGAAACCACATCCACACAACTTTTAAACCCCTCCAGGGACGGTGACATCACCACTGCCCTGAGCAGCTCATTTCAATGTCTGACAACACATTCAACGAAGAACCTCTGCAAGGCCAAACTGCTACCAAAAGCTGCTCCCTGGACTTTTGGAAATGATTCTGTGGCTCAGCTCCAAGTCTGGCCGGAAGTGACACCGTGAACATCTTTCCTTGCAGTGTCACCTGAGGGGAAGCACTGGCTGAAAGCAATTCCATGCCCAGATGAGGTAGAACATCACTATGAATAACAATTGCACTCAGATATAAAATAGCACCTATAAAATGTATATATAGTAGATATAAAAATGTATAGCAGGTAGACAAGCTGACAGAGCGGTCAGGAAATGAAAACCACAGCCAGGATCGCCAGAATCAGAGGCCTGCAGCAGTTTAACATAAAAGATATTTTTAGTTAGAAGCACCAGAGGTCTAATTCCTCGTATGAAATGGACAATGATGTGTCTTGACAAATATTAATTTCTGCCTTACCCAGCTGCTGCCCTCCCACACGCGTTACCCACTGCACAGCAAGAGATGCATTTCAGGATCGTGGAATCCGCAGTTTGCTGGTGACACTGCATTTTTATAAAATTAGGAGCTCACTGAGATCAAATTAGGAATCTACCTCTCCTCAGGAGGATGAACCCAGAGTGAAATAAAGAATCAAAGACCAGCACCAGGCCAGCGCTGCTGCCTCAAACCTCTCGTACCTTCAACGCTCAGCGTGGCTTCGGTCTCGGCGATGCCAGCCCTGCACTTGTACACACCGGCGTCCTCAGGCTTCACCTTCACGATCTTGAGCTCTGCCGAGTACTGGTCCCGCTTGATCTTGTACTTCTCCGAGGGCTCGATGAGCACCTGGCCCTTGAACCACCTCACGTGCTTCGGGGAAGGCCTGAAGTCACAGGACAGGATGACCGAGTGCCGCTCCAGCACGGTCTTGTCCTCCAGTTTCCTGGTGATCTGGATGTGATAATCTGCAAAGCAGCGGTGGGGAGGAAAAATGGATCAACCTGAAGCAGAGGAAGGTTTAAATCTGTGTTTCGTGCCCCTTAATTTCATGTGTGACTTTCACAACTGTTTTGTGAGCAGCTCAGATCCTGCTACAGGTGTCTCATGTGCTCTAAAGCTACAACAGCACAAACATCTGATTTCTGTAAGATAATATTGCATTATTAACCACCAAATTCACGGTCCACTTCCGGCTCAGTGCTTGCTGAATTGCTCTTTAATTGAGGTTTTCATTCAAGTAAGAGCAAATTAAAGACAAAACAAGGACTTCAGGATGTGATTGGAGAGATTTACCATGGTGACAGCAGAAGTTAAAAAGCCTCGAGGCTTTGTCCTAGATCAAGTCAATGACAAAATGAATTAAGTAAATGAGCTATCAAACTCGTCTAGTTCAGAAATGGGACAAAATAAACTCTCCTGGCAAATTTCATCTCTTTTGTCCTCCTCGGTAAAGTCAAGAGAACAAAAATAAACCAAAAACCAGTTTTAGCTTGATAGATTTGAACACCAAAGTCATTTAATCAGATCCCTTCCTCAGACATTCCTGGCTCAGCTGGTGCATCCAACACTGCTCCCAACAACTTGCAGTTGGGAACGAATCAGATTTTCCGGGTACAGACACATTTCCAAGAACCCAGTGGATCTTGGAGAGCATCAAAACCAAATTAATTTCCAGGTGGAGGGAAGATCTTTGTTCTGATTCACATAATATGTATTCAATATCAAAATTAAATATTACCTCTGACCAGCAGGTTCGCCGTGGATTTGGATTTGCCGATGGAGAACTGGATGGTGCCCGTCATGTCAACGCTGGTTTTTATTATCGTCAGCCGGTGGATGGTGCCCTCCTGCTGCATGATGACGTTCCTGCCAGCCTGCAAGGCCGCTCCCTTCAGGAACCACTTGGCAGGTTTCACCGACGGAATGGATGTCTCGCATTCAAAATTGGCCTCCTCGGGCTCAGTCACGTCCTCGTCACACAGCTCCCTTACAATATTAATGGCTTGCTCTGGGTGGAACAAGGGAGCAGGGATTTAGGAGTCAGGAAAGCTTTTCCATTATCAGCCTGGTCACTCATGCCACGTTTTCTGCACTTATGAACTCAAAAAGCCTTAAAACATCTTTTTTTCTCTCTCTATGAAAGCAAACAGATCACAGGCCAGAAAGTGAATCTATATCTCTTGATTCCTAGTCCGAATTCTGAAGCCACATTCCTATCCTGATACCAAACATGCAGTGCTATAAAATGGAAAAGAAGGTTCATTGGAATGCAGATGTTGATAATAGGAACTGCAACATTTATCTGAAAAATAGGCTTTCTCTAATACATTCAATAAACATCTCTGGAATGGGAATTTCCTCATTTTCTTTAAGAGAATATGCCATACATTCATTTTTGAGGATGTTCCTATGCTTAGAATTATAACAGGATTCAACGCCAACACACTCCAGAATAAATAACGTTAAATAAAAATCCTTTTTAAGCAGAATTGCATCTCCAAAATAAAAGACAAGTGAATCAGCCCATCTTCCATCCAGTGCATTCTAGGGGTGAAAATGGGGGGTTTCTACCTTCAACGAAGAAATTAGCACTGGTTTTGTCATCGAAGGCGTCGCACGTGTAGGTGTCCTCGTCCTC
Organism: Pomatostomus ruficeps; assembly: GCA_013400735.1. Classification (NCBI taxonomy): domain Eukaryota; kingdom Metazoa; phylum Chordata; class Aves; order Passeriformes; family Timaliidae; genus Pomatostomus; species Pomatostomus ruficeps. The sequence continues at coordinate 46,928 of VYZT01046163.1, forward strand.
GTAGTCGGCGTCGTTGATGATGAGTTTCCGGTAGACGCCCTCGCTCACGATCTCGTATTTAGCACTGGGGCGAAGTTCCACGTCCTTTTTGAACCACCGGACCTTGGCGTTGGCTCGGGACACCTGGCACTCCAGGAAGCCCCGGTGCTTCCAAAGGGCGATCTTATCCCGCAAGGGCTTCACGATTTTTACGGGCAGCTCTACAAGAGCAAAAAAAAAAAAATGGAGTAATCAGTGAATCAGTGCAGTCTCCATAAAAATTCATTAGCAATATTTCTTTCATGTTTAGATATTTAGATGATGACAGGAATCCCCGCTATGCTGAGCGCTCAATTAACAGGTTTAATCAGCAAGAGCTAATTAAAGGGAAACTTTTCCTCTGCATTTTACCACTGGAGTGGCTGAACTTAAGAGCTCACAGGTGATTTCCTCAACACCCCACAGCAGTGCTACAGCAAAGCTAAGGACTGATCTCCAGTTTCCTGAGCTCCTCAGCAGTGTGTTCATTCAAATTTCTTATTTTTTCTCTCCCTTTATCACACTGTGTTATTTAAACACAACCAAAAATGCCGTTTTCTGTTATAACACACACCAGAAAGTGAAAATGCAAGAAAAAGTCAAGCTGCAGCTTTTTGTCCCTCAAATTCCCCACACACCTTTAAATGTTTAAAGGTGCAAGCGCAACCTTCTGAGAAAATAAACTTTAATTAAGCCAAAATAAACTCCTGGCTGATATTTACCAGGCAGTAAGGTAGGCAGGAGTTTTTCTTTCCCTGAAAGCTGGAGGAGTTTTTTTAACCAAAATGAGGGAAGTGAATTGGTTTGTAACGTGAGAGAGCAGAAGCAGTGATGGCATAAAAAGCAGAATTACCTTTGACGGTCAGGTGAGCGCGAGATTCTGCCTTTTCTGCCACAAATTTGATCTCGGCCGCATCCTCGACGTGGACACGCGTGTACGTCAGGGAATAAGTCTTTCCTGGGGATGGACACAGAACCAGACACAGCTCAGCTTCCCTGAGCAAAACCCATTTTTCTGCTCTCCCATCCCAGCTCCTACCCCAACCCAACCCAATTCCAGAGCAAAATCCCCTTTTTTTTTTTTCCTCCTACCATCCTGCCGCATTTTGATGTTGTCGGAGGTCTTGAGCTTGTTGTCGTTCTTGTACCACTGCGTTTCCACCTCGTCGTGGGAGATCTCACAGGTGAAAGACGCGCTCTCGTACTCGTTCACTTCCACGTCTTCCAGTGGTTTTACGATCTTGATGTCTCGGGCTGCGAAATCATAAAGGTGAACATTTGTTTGGGGTTTCTCCATCAGTGAGTGTGGTGTGTTTGTTTTTTGCATAATTACATGCAAAAAACCCAGGATTGTGTTTTATTCTAGACCAGCCTTTCTTCCTGGGTGGTTTCTCTCTTCAACTCAGTGAATGCTTTTTATTTCTGAAGCTCATTGTAAGGGGATTTTATGGATGCTGGAATTTCATACAGGTATTAATGAAAGAAATACTCATATTAATGAATTAAAATCTGCCAAGAAAAACGAAACACAGGACTACAATCTCTTAGGTCACTCTGAATGTGCCTCACTCATGCTTCTCTGCATGCTCTCCTCTGTTTTACATAGGAGATGTCTTTTTTCAGAATTTCCTGAAGTGAGTATAACCCTCTTTAACTCCTCACCGTGGCACTCTTTGTCAGAGCTCCTGTATATCTGTGCTGCTGTAGCCTTTCCCCTTTGAAAGAGGCCGTGGATCAGCCTCAGGAACAGAGTTGAAATGCAACCAACAACCCATCCCAATCCCAAAACCAGGGAGAAAAGGGGGAGTTCAACAGAGCAATGGGACAGATACTCATGAAAATCCCGTTGAACCCAAGCGGCCACATGAGGACAGCATCTGGTAAGCAATGACAAAGATGCTCTGTCATTCAATCGGAAAGAGCTGATCTATTTTTGGAAAATCACATCTGCCAGGACACAGCAGAGCTGTCTGTTGAGTCATTTCCCTTTATCTCAGAGCGTATCTCAGGTGCTTCAGAGCTTGGTGACAAAACACACCTGACCTGATGCTTTATCAGTTGCTCAGTACAACAATCGGGGGGGAAAAACAATCCCCCCGATTGGTTTTTTTTTGTCTTTGTCTTTGCCTCAAGCACAAAGGAGAGGTGCAGGCAGAAATAACAACCCTTCCCTTAGCACTTACAGCCTAAATTTTAGGGCATTTCTTGAGCTGACACCCAAGGTTTGTGCAGTCCCTATTCAGGTAAAGTCCCCCGTGACAACGGTGCCACCAAACCGCACCAGCACCAGCAAGTGAATCCCTGCTTTGGGTCAGGCTGTCCAGTATTTCCTGATGTGCCAATCCAGAAATACCACTCAGATTCCAGAGAATAGAAATCACTTATGGTAAAAGGAAAACTGAGTTAGCACCTCTTCAAAAAATACTGAGCAGGCACAGGACAGCTTTGCCAGAACTTTCTCCCTAGGAAGAAAAACTTGACCAAAATGAGCAATTGTGAAACACATCAACTGTCCACAAAGAATTTCTTGCTGTGCAGCCAAAAACGCTGCAGTAAATGTGTTTTCCTGCTTCAACCAAACATACCATGAACCTTTAGAGTAGCTGATGTCTTGTCTTCGGCTGCTTGACACGTGTAGGTTCCCTGGTCTTCATATTCACACTTGTGAATAACGAGGCTTCTCTTATTTCCTTGGGAGATAATCCCAATGTTTTTACTTTGCCGGATCTCCTTCCCATCCTAGAAAGGGAAGAGGCCAAAGCAGATCACCCTCAACATCTGCAGTGAGCAAAACAGACATTCAGATCTGTGCTTATTTCACCCTTCTCGTTGGACTTGAAGGAAAACTGTGTTTAGTGGAACATGAGTTGAAATTTCATCACAGCGCAAAGATTTCAGGAGTGGGAATGGCTGAAGAACACACAGAACTTCTGGATGATCTCTGACACCTTTTTGAAGTCTTAAAACTGCACAGAATTGGCAATAAGCCCTTCAGACAAAAAAGGGTTTAAACCAAAAGAGGGTAAATTTAGACATGAAATAAGGAAGAAGTTTTTTACAATGAGGGTGATAAACAGGTTTCCCAGAGAGGTGGTGGATGCCCCATCACTGGAAACATTCAAGGGCAGGTTGGACAGGGCTCTGAGCAACCTGATCTGATTGAAGATGTCCCTGTCCGTGGCAGGAGGTTTGAAACGAAATGATCCTCTAAGGGCACCTTCCAGACCAAATTCCTCCTTGAAAAATTGCTGCTGCCCCAAATTAAGGAAAGTATCAGCTGAGCCCCACGGAAATGCCAGATCTCATCCCCAAAATGACTGTCTAGGGAAAGGGAACTGGACAGTCACTGACAAAGGAAACTGAGGCTTCCCTTTAAATCCCAGTTCCCAAAGAGGCTCTAAATCCTGGGTGAAAACTGCTCGGTGTGGAGCAAAGCACAAGGCTGCAAATCTGCAACAGCAGTGCTCATGTTCTGTGCAAGAACAGAAAAGTTCCACTTTCAACCCAATACACAAACCCAGTAAATAAAAACCTGAGAGGGATAAATTGGGAGAGTAAATGAACACAATGACAGGAGAGACATGCCCTGGAGGTGGAATGAAAAGTTCTCATTCCCTTCCAGAGAAGTCAGGAATTAAAATACCGCGATCCATTTGGTGCTGTACCTTGAACCACTTCACAGTGGCGTTGGGTTTGGACAGCTCACACTCGAACGTGGCCTTGAGCTTCTGAGTGACATTAACGTCTGCCAGAGGTTTGCTGATCCTCACAGGCAATTCTGGAAAGGAAAGAGGGAGTCCAGTGAATGGGAATGAGGCCTGCAGGACCACCTGACACAAGCACTGATGGGTAGGCAGAGCCTGGCTTCCATGATTAATAAAATTTGTATTGGTTTGGGCATTTAATCATTTTTCACTTTGTCATTTTTCTGTGGACAGTTGTTGTCTTGAACAATTGTTNGTTGGCATTAGGAGAAAACATTAGTGATGATGCCCCAGTGCTTTACACCCCTTGCAGCTACAAGGAAAATTTGTTTCCCTCTTAAGTTCACTCTCCAGGTCAGGAGAAGACACCTGCACCCATCCCAAGCAGGGTCAGAGCCCTTTGTGCCCACGTACCTGTCACGGTGAGCCTCCCTGAGGAGCTAATGCCTTCTGCTTTGAAGGAGATGAGCCCCGCATCTTCCAGAGCCACCGAGGAGAGAGTCAGCGAGTGCTTCTTGCCCACGACGCCGAAGCTGACGTTGGGCGCGGGTTTCAGCCGGACGCCGTCCTTCTGCCAGGTCCCCTCCACGTCCTCGTGGGACACCTCCACCTCGAAGGTGACAGTCCCTTTCTCGGACACTTCCTGGGGCTGAAGGCCTTTCACCAGCTTGATCTGCCTCACTGGAAAACAACACGGGAGAGTTGGAGCTCTCACACCAGCAGCTGGGAAATAACCTGAGGACTTCCAAAATTGATTACTTCCTATTCCTCATGCCAATTAATGGGCATTTGCCAATTAAACATCTACTCTTACAGGGAATGAAGCCTGTCCATAACCACGCTGCTAACACAGCTGCTATTTTTTAAATGGATGCTTTCGTGGGACGAACAGGTGGAGCAAACATCCCAGAAAACATCACTGGCCTCTTTTCTACCAAGGCCTATCAGCTTTTAGTAAAAGACAGACAAACAAGTCCATGGCAACACTGTGCAGTTGTTCAATTAGGATAAAATAAGGATGGGAGGAAAAAGTTGTAGTAAAAGGAAAAAAAAAATCCATGATATGGTGTAAAATGTGCTGACACCTCACAGGCTGGTGGCCAAAGCATCCACGGTTTGGGTGGATATTACCTGTTCCTATGACAAGACATCCATGCCCCATCATCCAGTAAAATGGATTTACTGTTTAAGCTTGTGTCACCACTAAAAGTAATTAAGCGGCCAATTAAAAAAAAAAATGAAAACATTATGGAGGCTCAAGAGCTCTCCAGACAACCTGTGCAACCATCTGACCATTAAAAAGCTTTTTCAGAGTATAACCTGGATCTTTCTCACTGCACCTGCTGTCTGTTATTTCCTGACACCACGGAAATCGTTCCCATCCACTTTGTGACACATCAAGTACCCAAAAGGCTGTTTTCAAGTCCTTCCTCACCTGTTATTTATGACCAGCCCAGCACCAGTTGGTGGCAAGGACTTTAGAGATAAAATTAGAGGCTCCTTAAGTGCTTAAACCTTGTGTTCACCTATCCTGTGATAATCATGACAAAAAGATGTAGGAAAAGGAGAAAAGTGCAGGGCTATGGATGAGGCACCATTGGTTTACCAAGAGAGAAACACCCTCAGAGAGATTTGCTTTTGTAGTTTTTTAGACCCTGACTGAACATAAAGGGACATTCTGAACGAGGTGGTTTGCAGAGAAAAATCAGGGCAATGGATGGTCGAAGAGGGATTATTTTTTTTGCTAAAAAATCATACCAAGGAAAAACACAGAACGTATCAGGCAGTAAAAAAGAGAGGAAGGAGAAGAAGCTTTTAAGAAGCTTCAAGGTCAAAGCTGGTGGGATGAGATGGAGGCAGCAGGAACCAGCCAGACATTCTCTGTTCACTGTCATCGCTTTCACCTCCTCTCGGTCATTTGACTGGTGGCCAAGGCCATGGACGTGTCCCTGTGTCATCGTGATAATGCAGAGACCAGAATCCACCTCCAAACCCTGCTCAGGGTGTTTATAGAGCTGGGGGTCACTGAACTCACTTTCCACGTTGATCTTGGCTTGGGTCTTGTCATCGGGGCTCTCGCAGCAGTAGAAGCCACGGTCTGCGAAGGAGATGTCCTTGACCACCAAGGTGTGCTTCGTCCCCTCGGCTTTGATCTCTATTTTGTCACTGGGCCTCAGCACGACGCTGTTCCTCATCCACTTCACCTCGGCAGGCTTGGTCAGCTCCACCTCCAAGGTCACTGTCTCCCTCTCTTCAACTGTTCGGGGCTCCAGCTTCTTCTTGAATGAGATTGAGGCCTCTGCAAGAGACAAAGTATTGGTAGGAATGCAGAGGATCCGGAAAACAGGATTTCAGAGATAATTAAACCAGCGGCTCATGTATCTCCAAACCCAAAGCGTTCTGGGCACCCCTATTTAGTGATGCCAAAGCAGAATTTCCCTGCTGCTAAAATAATTAATTAGAGGGAAAGCCATCTAAAACAGCATCATAGAATCATCATTATAGAAGGTTTTGGGTTGGAAAGGACCATAAAGTTCATCTAATTCCAAGTCCCTGCCACGGGCAGGGCACCAGTGCCAGTCTGTCAAAGGGGGACTGGCACCTCTTACCTCGGACTCGGAGGTTGGCTGAGCTTTCCACGCCCTCGGCACTGGCGGTGATTTCAGCTGCGTCTTCCAGCGTGAGGTCGGTGATGGTGAGGCTGTGGCTGCTGTCCTTCTGCGAGATCACGTATTTCTTGCTGGCTTCGATCTTGGCTCCGTTCCTGAGCCAGGTGACCACAGCGTCGCTGGGGGAGACGGTGCACTTGAACACGGCCTCCTTGCCTTCCTCGGACACCACGCTGTTGAGACTCGAGACAAATTTCACCACTCTGGGAGCTGATGGATAGGAGTAAAATGTTTAGGAGCATGAGATATGGCAGGAGGACCTTCAAACAGCCAAAATCTTTCACAATTTTATTGGAAATATCAATTCGGTTAATTACAGTAACCAATTGCAATAGTGGGTCATCATATTTCCCATGTCTGAGTAGATTTTGTGTACAAAGAGAGGTAATAAAAGAGGGGAAAAAACTCATCTTACATTTGGGAAATTGAATTCCAGCCTCAAATGCAATATGAAGATATTAAGAGACTTGGCCTCAACAGGTCTCACAATCATTATGTTTTTCACAAATAGAGGTCACTGACACTGAGATGGGAGTTCTGTATTTTGCTCCCAACACAGGAGTCAGCCCAGACCCGTGAACAAACTCAGCTCTGCAGAGCTGGAACAGCTGAGGACAAAACCCAGGGATCCCTCCACACTGCCACCATTACAGACGTACGTTTGGGGACGATGGTGACGCTGCTCTTGTCATCCCTGGACTCGCAGGAATATTCTCCCTCGTCCTCAGCCCGGATCCCCGTTATGGTCAGGGTTCGTTTGAGCCCCTCCTCGCGGATCTGGAAACGCTTGCTGGGCTTGATCTCCACGCCGTTCCTGCTCCACGTCACCTTCCCCTTGGCGTGGCTCAGCTCGCAGCTCAGGGACACGCTGCCACCAATCTCGGCTTTCACAGCCTCCAGCTTCTTGGCGAACTTCACCGGGATTTCTGAGATCCGGGAGAAGGGGAAATTGTGAGGAAGGGAAGGTAAGAAACCTGTTCTAAGAAACTGGTTCTGCCCAATTTTGAGAATAAATAAATAAATAAAATGACCTTAAAATATATAAAATAAATATAT